>DVVJ01001770.1:0-10723 GCA_018234505.1 Junonia neildi neildi
ACGTGGTGGTGGGGCTGGCGGCCGAGTCGCCGGACGACGCGGACGTGGCCTTCAGGTAACACTGTCACACCGCCAGCCGGACAGCGACCGCTACGTGGTGGTGGGGCTGGCGGCCGAGTCGCCGGACGACGCGGACGTGGCCTTCAGGTAACACTGTCACACCGCCAGCTCCGACAGCGACCGCTACGTGGTGGTGGGGCTGGCACTATAATCAATTACACTGCAAACCCTAAAAAGCCTAAGCTGGCTCAGGTACTGCTGATAATACTGGTACTACTGGTAAAACAAGTGTAAGCAAACATTAAATTCCAGAGACCTCCTAACCTTTCTTCAGTGCTGTTATAACAGTATTTAAATTCAAACACTTTCAACTACGTTTTCATAAAAATACTTTATAAGATAAAATATAAAGATTGTAAGTGTAATTCAGCAATCTAATCATAAAGACCAGAATGAATTGTGTACATTACATTGCAGAGAATTCGAGCATGGCCGGTTGTCCAGTGGAGTTGAAGTAGCAGCGGAGGTGGTGGAGCGTTCGTCGTCACCCAGCGATCACTCTATCACCAGCTCATGCAAGCGACGTGATGTGGTAAGTATGAAAGTACCTGTCGACGAATGTTCAAATACAAGACTAAATACCTTACATATAAACACTAACAAGTGCACACAAGCACAATTACGCAACATATCAACACACCTGCACAGACACATTAAGCAAACGAAAAGAACTCCTTCCCCCTCCTCCGTCACTAAGACATCTCGCTCCTGACAACTCCTTGGTAACGTCGTCGACCAAGATTTGATCTGGATCAATTCTTCAACTTCCTCCCCTTCCCTCGCTCCAAAGTAACTGCAATTCAAAATACTAAATCCACCACTAACCCCCCCCCCATTTACCATTTATCCAACACTGAATTCAGGTGAGGTTGATCCACAATATTCACGTTCAGTTTATGTTGGTTTTAAATTAATAAAACAAATTCAAATATTTTCTTTCAAGATATCAACCTGCACGTTCCGCCTCAACAACATCCACCTAGTACAGCAAAGCGCAAACGGTAAATCCTGCATGAGGTTCGTCGCCGACGACCTCAAGACCGACGAGTGCTCCGCCATACCCTGGGACGAGTTCCAGGTACGATGCCATAGCTACACAGATTAAAAATAATTAAAATAGCGCCACAGATGCATAATAACATATCTACGGTTGAAAGGCTATTTGGTCTAAGCGCCATGTTTTTTACATATATATTTTTATATATATTTGGAATCAGCAAATTGTTCTCTTTCTAAATATGTATAAAAATATATATGTCAAAAAATGGTGCTTAGATCAAATATTAATAGCCTTGCAACCGTCGATATTATAAGTAACTGGTCTATGATAGCTGGTAATAGATTCATTAATTAACAACGCACTTTCGATATTAAGATTTTCATTTAAATTTAACATCGATCAGCATGAAACTTTATCATTAGCACATGATTATACTAAAGTTTAAATACCTACATACTTTATAGAAAATCAGTAATTATTCTACGATTCTACTCACATACATATTTCGAACATTAATATAGATTCTCAAATCTCATTTATCCGAACACCCATGCTAGAATCAAACACATATTTCTCCTAAACATACTCGCTACATAATATAAACAGATAAGCTAAAATCCGACAGACTATCATCACCCTTTCAATAGCAGATAACATTTTAAAAAAATATTCGTAGCATGAATATCACCTTTTTGAATCCTTTATCGTTCATCAATTTTGAATAAGCCTATACCAAAAATATTTTAAAATGTCGTATTACTAAAATAAATTAATTTCCAGTTGTCATAGTGTAAGTTTAATAATATCTAACAAAATTATGTCTAAGTTTTTTTATACAAATACTCGTGTTAAACAATCCATCAGGCGAAAAGCACATAAAATAATTTTGGCAATATTTTCAGTAGAATTTGTCGTTTATCAATTTTTTTAGTTGTGTAAACTTACACTTAAGGCACAAGAATATTCAAATAAGACTTATATTCTTTGACAATATTGAGACTGAAACGTTCGTAGAAAAAAAAATCTAGTTAAATGATAATTTTTTATCTCAAATCTTGTGAGATGGTAAAGGCTTATTAATTGCATGATCACACTCACCCCCACAGATCATTCCATACCCCACATGATCAAAAAAAGTCGCTGTTTATACGATAAATTACGGAATGCATCCTTTTCTAACTATGTTGTCTATGTGTGTTTTTTTTCTCTATGGCAACTCGCGCCCGCTCGGCTATCGTGAGAAAGATTCGACTCAAGGTATTTAAACGATCGCTGATCGTTAGTGTTTGATGATGACACGGTAGTGGTATCATGATTAGATGTAGAGGTTATGTGTCGTAGCCAAGGGGGTTTTGTCTGTGTATGTGTGAGTGATATTGCCGTTTTCACGTCAACTATCTTTAAACGAGCGAGCAAAAGTTTTTTGGCCAATAATGCTGGGCAATGTTTGAGGGGAAATAGAAGTGGAAACTAAATAATAATAGTGTTTTTTTTGTCCATCCAAAACATTACATATATACACAGTACTTGGAAAATTTTTGGGGACGGTGATAGGAATTTTATAATTTTCGTTCCCTATAAAGTGCTCGACGCGTCAAAAAAAGTTTTCACTTCAGAAATGTATCCTTAGGAAATACTTGCAGTTTTTGGTCGCTCGTTTCTCGGAATATTAGGATTATTTTAGACCTATAAGAAATAATGGTTTAAATTTTTTTATTTGATTTTGTCTGTAATGTTGGCGGTGCGGCAATATCTTTACAAAGCTTAATATTTCGTATTTTAGGCTTTGATAGCGTTTTATTATAGCATGAATGAAGTTGATAGGATTTTGCACATTTTATTTCAACCTTTGTTTTATTTTGCTTTTAAAAGTTGGCTGTTGGAAAAAGTATCGAAATTTGTAAGCCTTTATTTTTAATTTAATTAAGAATAAAATAGAAAACATTCAAACAGTTAATAAAAAACGAAAGCAAAAGTAAAATATCATTTCTTACCATAAAATTAAATTTGGATGTTTCCTCATAACACTAATAAAAATCATAGTGAGTTGACAGATATTATAGAGCAAAAGTTTATTTACTATTCCTTAAAGTAATTAAAATAAAACGTAAAAACAAATTGATATAGCATTACGTGATTTCACTTAGTGGGCAATTGTGATAAATGGCAAATTGTGTCAAAAATGAAGGAGTGTTTTCACTAGTTATTGATATGAACAAATAATTCATTTCGCACCTTTACTTTTAGATTAAATTGAGAACCCTTTAGTAAATGTCGTCTCTCATCTCATCTCATTGTAGATATACCCGATCTTGTGATTCGATGTATAAGTGTATTTAATTTATTTATTCTGTATTATTTACATACCATATTTCAATAGGAATTGTAGGAATTGTAGAAGTAAAAGAAAATTATTGCAAAATTTGTACATATTTTTGTACACTTTCTATTGAAATTAATTACAAGCACATAATGCCTTAACGGAATTTTGATGTAAACTATGTTTTTTTTTTCCTTTAAAAAATAAATAAATTCATCACAGTATATGTCTATAAAATTTACAAACGCACAATTTTATCAGAGACATGCTTTACATCAGAAAGCCACATTAGAAATGACTTACAATAGCTGCTGATGGCTCCAACTTACTCACATTTGGACAATACTTTTTTATATCTGTAAGTAAGATTAAGAAGTTTTAAATGTTAAAACTTGTATATACCCAAGAATATCAAATTTTCTAAAACCGGTCCGAAAACAGCTTGTAATAAAATATATGTAACTTCTTAAGTCACATCCATCAGTCGTTATTATAAGTCGCATTTGAAAAATATTTCAAAAGACTACATAAGTAAAACGACTTATCAAAGTTTATGTATGTACTTTTATTTTTAGTATGATATAATATTAGCATACCATGACTGTTTTAAATATTTGCAATACCTATAAGTAGCTTTTGAATAAAAAAGGATTTTTAAATTAAACTCTCTAAAATATATTTTTAAAAATCCTTTTTAATTGCAAATATATGAAGCAAAACAGCACTTTATTCTTTATAAGCAAGCAAATATGTATTCCAAAAGCTTATCCAATTAGCTTGAGCACGATCCGTACATATAGTATCAGAAACACAAACAAACCCATACTTACAGAATTGAAACTCATATCATCTACATGATAAAACGCTTGTTGCATGCACATCCATGCACATGTACATACATGTGACACACGTGTTTTTGTATACAATTATTACAGAATAAGTTTTCGATGCGCGCCCGTGCGTGGTCGGAGCCGGTGGATGATTGTGATGAGCTGAAGCCGAGAGAAATACCGCGTGTAGCGGCCAGGCTTGTAAGGACTGAGTTGCCTAGGATTGTTAATGAAATGGTAAGAACTATGACTTTTCTTTTGTTTTATGGTAAGAGATAACCATTATACTAGCAAGATTAGACTTTTTTTTAGAATATAATTTCTGTGCACTTAACTAGAGAATCTTTGATTATATTCACAATTCTTCGACATGAAATTATCAGCAATTATCATTCATTTTTTAATTTTCATCATAAGAGACTAAATATTGCTTATTTTATTATTTGTCAAACTCAATTGTTTAAATCATAAAATAATGTCCCATAATCTAAAGTCCTAACGCAAAAGAATACGTGTGTATCCTAATAGAAAAGACAATAGAATATTCTATAGTAGTATAGAATAGTATAGAACTTAGAATTAATTACAACTTTCAGGGTGAGCCAACAGGACTGGCTCCATACGAAGAAATCCTGGAAGCTCGTATCAGGGAACTAAATATTGCTCTAAATATGAGCACGGCTTTGGCGCTGTCTGAGTTCATTGAGGACGAGGTGGTCGTACCGCCCATGCCTTTAGAGGTAAACGATTTAACTTGGCACTCGATTGGTTTGTATACGGACTGATTTTTTTGTACTGGCCAAAACTAAAACATTTTTAGGGCTGAGAAGTGATAATAATCTAAAATATGCTAGATTTTAACAATTATATGTTTTCACGGATTATAACAAACTAAATATTTGATATTTTATCACGGAATTCTACAAAATACGACTGATTCAATTAAATATGCCTTTGTCTTATAAACATTAAATTACAATATAATTTCTAGGCCATTAAACAAAATATTTTATTAATAGCTGCTTTTAGTAACACAAAACAAATTCTGTCAATAAAATTCTAAAATAATTTACCAGTTTGTAATCAATATACATTAAACCTTACATTACCTACAACTTTACAGGTGCTAATAGAAAACGTAAAGCTACATCTAGTCGAAGACAGACCGACCCGTTCCATTTCATCCCCACCACCCCAACCCTTAGACTTAGACCTTACCACCCTTCGTTTAAACCGGGACACCTCAGGGGTGGTCCATCTGGGCCCAACCGTCCCCTCCAGGACAGTTTCCCCCAGCAGTCCCCCACCGGAACTGCAGATGGCGATGGATGAAATACAGAGGCTGAATGAGGAGAATGAGGAGTTGAAGAAACGATTGGCAACGTTGAACAGGATAGCTGAGGATAATCGGGATTTGAGGGCGTAAGTTGTTTTCAATATTTGGTTCTTCAACTTTTGAACTTCAATTTAAGAAATTGCGATACAGGATGTTCTAATTCGAACTATCCGTCATACTATGGCATTACCAGTTGAACTATGGGTTACGCCACAGACCATGTCCAAATTCTTGATATGAGCATTGTCTTAGTATGACGGTAGATACGGGCTTAAATCCTACTGTTGCAATGTAATACGTGGATAACTCTTGTTGCGTGATTACTTCTATTTTTATTATGTCGACTTCTCTTTTATTATGGTCTTTGCTTTAACTTAATAGTGAAAACATTTTCCATTATTAATGTTACTTGTTCATCTGGCTTGAAGGACCACCCTCAAAAAATCTGTTGGTTATAATATACTAAATTATTATTCATTTACTTACAGTAAAGTAGAAGAAGCGAGTGCGTTACGTCAATGTGCGCATGCGGCGCAACAGGAAGCGGCGCGACTGTTGGCCGACAAACACGAGTTGCTGGAGGCCGTGCGACTGCTGCAGGTGACACTGACAAAGTAGTAGAGTGATGTTACTCTGACAATACTTTTTAGAATACATGATTAATAGCTTGCTTAAGCTTTCAAGTCACTGTCCACTCTAGGTCATTCTCTTACTGCTTGACTCCATTCGTCCTTTATCCTTTAGGCAGGCAACACGTTTGTGGCTTCTCTCATGATGCAAATTTGCGTTGGTGGCGGTGATCACTTATGCAACATCATGTCAATAACATACACGATATATTATTTAATCACAGAACATCATCGTTCTAGTATTTATATATTTTCATCCAGCTATGCTCATAATTCTTACCCAGATTTTGAAAAGTTATTATTGTTTACATAGCATTTACAATCTGATCTTCGCAACCCTAACGGCAAGCCAGTAACCAATGAAATAAGAATAATTTTCCTCCTATGACTATTGATTATTATAATTAATTTGCTATATGAGCCCACATAATTAAGAATTCAACCCATAATATTGATATTCCAGGAGCAACTTTCCGGCCCGTGCCGCGGCAAGAGATAGCGCTCCCGCGGCGGCTCGCAGGCCTGCCTCGACTGCGCCGCCTGCACCGCCTGCTGCGGACAGCGATAGGCCTCCGCCCCCCGCCCCGCTGCGAGCGCTACTCGCTTACATGTTCGATACGAGCGATAGGGAGCGGTCTCTTGTTATATGAATGACGTTGATGTTGGATACTGGACTGTACATGCTCACTAGAGACGACGACCATGGCCAAAAACATAGGGTACGTGCGCTCATAATATAATTGACATTGATATTGGATGCTGGACAGCGCTTCTAAATATCATTATTTGTTATTATGAGATGAAAACAATCGGCCAAAACGTAGGGAACTTTCTTATAATATGGTTGATATAGGACACTAGATTGTGCATTTAGGTCTCCATTGCGGGACCGGGTATGCGTTTTCCTTGCTTACATACTGGCTAGAGATGACCATGGCCCAAAAGAATGTTCTCTTTTAAGATGACTGACGTTGATATGGGATACTGGACTGTACATCTAGGCCTTTTACATGCTCGCTAGAGACGACACACAACCGCTAAAACATAGGGAACGTTCATCATAATATAATGGATTGACATTGATATTGGACACTGGACAGCGCTTCTACGCCTCATCCATGGGTCAGAGGGTACTATTGATATTTTAATGTGTTTTTTAATTAAGAACTAATAAAGTCATGGAAAGCATTGTACGACTGCCATAGATATTGGATTATGGACAGTGACCCTAGAAGACCGTTTCGGTCACTCTTTAGAAGAGTTCCCTCGACGATACTGTTAGGATTACTATTAATACTGAGGATTCGATGTTGCCAACTTTTATAAACTACCGTCAAAATTACCAAAAAACAATTTCGATATAAAAAGTTCAAATTAGTGCCGTAAAATCACGTAAATAAGGTGTCTATTTATGTTGGCCAAATTATTTAACATAAATGTATTCTAGAAGTTCAAAGTAAGATCGCAAATTGTTTAAATGGAGGGTTTATTTAAATTGGCTGCTTCTTTGGTGGCAAAGATCAATAACAACCATACGTATAAAAGCTATTGTACCGCTAAATGTAAGACGTCATTATTACATGAATAAATAAAAGAGCTTCCAAGGGATATCTACATTTGTTACTGCGACCAGGTCTTTTTAAAATGACCACATAATAATAGTTTAGGCATAAACAACATATCAAGATCTCATTTCTCAAGTTAAAAGTTTTTTACACGAAGGAATCGACATTCTTTTCAAATATCATGACTTTCAATTTCAAGAAATAAATCAATAACGGTTCTGTCTACTTCAAAAGATGTTTTTTATGATCATGATACATAATATATCATAACTTTATTTATTTTTAATACCGCTTACAAAATATAAATAAATATTTGCTATTTTTAATATGTAATTTAATATAATAGTCATTTTATATTATTTACCGTGAATCAAAGCAATCAACACATTAAATGCATCTTTTATTTATGCTTTATTTTTATGATTCAAAGTCACTTTATTAGGATTTTCTGCAAAATATATTCGAATAGAAACTTTGTCTAATTTTCTAATTACTGCAACCTCAATATATTATGTTACAAATCCGAATTATTTTAATCCTATAATTTTTTAGTTTATTGCTATTTTTTTAAATAATTTAAACAAATGTCCGACAATTAAAACAAATGGTACTTAAACAGCATTTATTATTTAAATTAGTGTGTATTTCATACAGTAGTGAATAATGGCAGTTTTTCTCAGTTGAGTTTGATCTCTTCTACAATAATTGTAGATTATTGTATCTACAATATTAATGTATATTAAAATGTGCAGTTAGCTCCAAATATACGTAAATAAAAAAAAGTCTTAGATACGTCATATTAGTATCTTTAAAGGTGCCAGTCAAATAAAAGGGCTTAACTAATTGCAATTTTCAATTTTCAATTGCAAAAACGAGAGGATTAATTAATTAAATAACCGGTATAAATTATTTATATTATATTAAACTATTGTTTTTTTTTTACATTTTAAATCCATTTGTCATTATGGAAAAATTAATGTCGATGTTGAAATTATTTAAAACTGATTGTGACCGACCACACAAATATGTTATAAAATATACAATAATAATTCTCTGAATTTTAAAGTAAAATAATAATTATTGAATTCTGTTCCTAAATAAAAACGCTTCTTTATTATATTTAACTGAATATACAATAATAATTTTAACTATATAACAATAGATCAAAATCCAATCAAAATCAAATCCAATCAAATTTTTTTTAGAAAATAAAATATCCGTAATACCGAATTAATGCAAGATTTTAATACAAAAGTGTTGCCATAATATTATTAAAATTTCCCAAAATAAAAAAGTGCAATAAACGTTAATTTATATTTATTATTTATTTTTGTATATCAAGATATTTTTACTATTGCATATATTTGTTGCCAAATCAATGGCTTTAAAATGTAATAAAGGATTAGATATGGCCATATAGTAAATATAAATTATTACAAATCGATACAACTCTATATCGAAATCGGAATTGAAGGCTTCTTTCTGGAATAAAAATAAAATCTTTCTTTGACAAGAGGTCACTCTGAATTTATATATGAAATTAGCGTCGAGAGTTTATTACATTAACCTATGATGTCTTAACGGAATTAAATTTATTTTATAACATAATTTTCGGGTGATCATAATGTTTAACTTTAAGCTGGTATAATATTTTTAACGATAAAAAATTAAATTTTCTCAAGAACATAAGGCAAATGTTAATGATATGAGGTGTAGTCAAATTTGAATGATATTCATGTATAACTATTTTGGAGTGTACTATTTTTTAATTCTGTTATTTAATTTTAAATAATTTTTTCTTAATTTCTATCGTTTAAAGTTTTATCTTTTCTTACGTATGACAAAAACAATATGATTTATCATAATAAAATATTTATTCATTTTAACATTTTTTATGGAATTATGAATAAAAAAATTTTGGATGGTTTTTTTAATGGACAATTGTCATTGATATTACATGTGACACTTGTTAAGAATACATTTTACATGTGTTTTAAAGGATTTGCCACACTTAGATCTTTGACGGAGCTCAAATAGCTTAAAAAGTAGCTTGAAAAACTTGACGCTCAGGGAATTTGTTCTGAAATACATTTCATCATACTGACCAGGCTTAATGACATGTCAAATTGACGTTTACATACATCTGATGACGTTTAAGCCTAACTGCGAATTGCCACACAAAAAATTCTTGTTAGAATATGCTTACGCGTGCCAATGAATGCCTGTAAGCTTCTGATAGGAGATTTCTATAAGAGATATAAGATTTTTGGATCCATTAGACACAAAAAAAAACATTTAATTAAAATCTCCGAATCAATATTTCTAATAGATTTTTTTACAACGTGCGGTAAAAAAGTTGTCAATTTGAGGTGTCACTAATACTGGTACAATATGCTGAATTGTGTTTTCGAAAAACAACCAGAAATTGTAAATTCATATAGTAATCGACTGACGATCACTGCCCTGATTTAAATATTTACCATTTCATGTTAAAACTTTACTCAAATTTTTGTTTATCTGTTGTCTACATGTGGCAACGTCTATCCCATAAAAGTATATGTATTTTAAAATTTAATATTTATAAAGAAATCGTGCCTGTGTATCATCGTATTATTCGCTTCATGGTTATAATATATAACATAGTAAATATATTATGAAATCATATTTAACTAATATATGTATCGTTCGAAAACTATGTAATTAAGTGAAAATAGTGAGTAGATATTTCTTATCATATTTCGTCCTTGTCTTCATACAATTATGTTATATGACTATAGATATGTTGTCATCATGGATTTCAGTGCCCAAAAAGTCTTCCAATTTTGGAAGACCGAGCAGTTGGCTAACTTATAAAACCCACAAGTGATGAGTATGCTAAAGTTTTCAAATTAGCACAAATGTTAATTTTAAATGGTACTAACGTTAAATATCTATAGTTATAAAATATTTTTGTCTTCGTGTATTAAAATCGTATCTTAATGTC
>DVVJ01001771.1:0-10723 GCA_018234505.1 Junonia neildi neildi
AAAGCGGAGTGCACATGTCAAGTGACGTGAGGAAAAAATCTCGGTCCGCCACGTGGTAGGGCTATAAAAGTGTCCACAGAGGTTTATGGGTGTAAGCGGTAGGCCGAATGTGACTTCTGCCGATTTATGAACTCCGCTCGGTGCATACATCTTTATGAGCAAATTAGCAGTCATTGTGTATTCGATTTATTTGTCGCGTACGCGAAACGAATGACAAATGTGCGAATTTTGCCGAAATGCGTCGTAATTTTGTGCATTTGGCAGATTTTTCACGCTGCATCTTATGTGGAGCGCGTTTCGGATTTTTTCCTCACGTCACTTGACATGTGCACTCCGCTTTAAAATGTCGTATATTAATTTATTGTTTCATAATAGACCCCCTGAGTATGCTGAACGCTTAAATACTGTTAATAATTGTGCAAAATTTCATGCGACTACGTTTGAAGATTCCGTCGTAAGAAGTGGCAGATAATAATAATAGCATATCTGCACTTGTTCGTTTGTTTAATGATTATTTTTATATATTATCGTCCAGTAATTAATAAATATTTTTATACTTTATCATTGTATTAAAATTAAAGTGCCATAAACATAATTATAACAAATTAATCGTGATTATAAATAATACAAGAAATATAGTTTTGATATGGCTACTTCTATATTTCCAAAACTAAAATATGGTTAATTTTAAATCTCTAAGTGATATGTACAATAAACATTCATCACCGGTAACAAGACATCGTACTTGACAAACTAATGTGTTTCATTCTATCACAGGTCCATCAATCAAGCTCCACTCTACGAGGACAATTGAGACGGACCGCGAACATCTGTAGCACTTAACATGTCCAACTAGACAATTCAGTGTCCAACTAAGAATGACAATCTTCGAGTAAACTTCAGGGAAAAGAGAGAAAGCAATCTGTTACCAATGAACGACCTAAATTATAACGCAGGAATGAGTTCCTATCAATTTGTTAATTCCCTCGCATCTTGCTATGGGAACCAAGGCCCGGGACGTACGGGAACACCCGTGGAACAGTCTGGTCATCCAGGGCTACCGACACCCGGTGCAGACTACTACAATCCGAACGCTACAGCGTCGTATCCAAATACATGTTATTCTCCGCCGCAAGTCGGCCACCATTATCCTCAACATCCATATGCGACGCCAGCGGCTGGGGCTCATATGCAACCTCAGGCAATGATCGATTACACACAACTACACCCACAAAGATTGGGAAGTGCCGCCAGTCATATGCATCAACATTCAAATCCCAGTCCTGGGGCTCTTTCACCGAACATAATGTCCACACCGCCAAGTCAAGCGACAAGTGCAAGTTGCAAATTCGCCGATTCGACTTCCACAACTGGAGTTGCGTCACCACAAGATCTATCGACATCCTCAGGCCCAGGTCGAACGTCACCGGGCTTTGGAGGCGTTGGACAGAACTCAGGAGGAACGACTAGTACGAAACTCGGTCTTACTACGCCTATCGCTTCACCAGTGGAGCACAAGGCGAATATAAACCAAAACATTTCGAGCCCCGCTTCAAGTACGTCCAGCAACGAGAGCAACGAAGCAAACAACTCTAGTTCAAGTAATACGAAGAATGCAAAGGCTTCTTCCAACGCACAAGCGAATCCTCCGCAAATTTACCCATGGATGAAACGCGTTCATCTAGGACAAAGTAAGTAATTTTATCATCACAATATACTTGATAGTTTTAACGTATAACGGTATTCTTCCCGATACGTTATAGGTTTATTGACTTCGGAAATAATGATTATTAATGATGTAAATCCCGATTCATCCTTTTTAACTCGCGGCGTGAAATCATAAATGGTTCTGTTTCCTCTTCGAATCGGCGTGACCACGCCTCCATTAAAAACCAACACTAGTATCTAACAAGAAACTATTCATCAATTAGGAGTCAAAGTGGAGACAAAATAAATTATATATCTGTTTATAAAACATTAGCATGCATTAATGTTGGATCAATATGGCGGGCTGATGGATGATGTCCATAATAAGGTATAATGGCTTTGTTGGCGGGCGCTTCCAAGTGAACACCGAAGATTTTTTCTCCCTGGCTTCTAATGATGGGGAAAGCGCGTCGTCACTATGACATGTGATTTGACGGCTCTTTACCTTCTGGTGTTAAGCGTGAATTAGATGATTTGATTTTAATCTCTTTTAAATGGAGTCTAATTTTAACTCTTCTCATTTCTGGAGGCATATCAAAGTAAGGTGTAGTTTAAAGCATAACATTATTATCAGCAAAATAGAAATAATTAAAAAGTAGGACGCCGCGTCATACGGTATTAGATCACGCAATCAAATTAATGTCTTAATTAGGCATACCATAATATAAATAACGTCGAGGGTGGAATGGAAAAATAGCTAAATATACTATTGCGACACTTATGATTAAAAAGAAAATAAAATAATTACTTCGTAAACCGCCTTGTAATCAAAACATTGCATAACAGTTTGGCTAAACACGTAATATCGATCTAAAATCATGAAAACATTTCTTACTCTTGAAAGAAGATAATTAAGACAAACCTTTAACTATGTGTGGCCTAAATAATGACCGAATAACGCCATATCACATTGCATATTTTAAATTGAGTTGACACACATGTGAGTAGGTAAGTGTTCTAAATGTGACGAGAAAAGACAAGCACAGATGTTACGATTATACTTATAAAATTGTATTTTTTTCTTTTACTTATGAAATTGTATTGTTTTCTTACTTTAATCGGCCGGTCGACCTTGTCATGATTTCCGCTAATTGGCCTTTAATTGGCAGGATACAAATTGTTGTGTTAGCTGTCAAACGTTGAACGTTGTGATACGAGAAGTAACAGCAAAAACTTTTTAGAACGCAGAAACGAAAACATTTTGAAATGAGACTGAGTATTTTTGTCGATGTTTTGCACACCCACAAAGTTAAAACTATAACACATTTTAAAGATAACTCTATTATATTGTTTCTTTCGTGTGTAGTACAATAACATTGAACGCCATTCGTATATTCTTGTAATGTTCTCGTAAGTCTATTGAATAATGTGCGAACATTTTTTCCTGGCTTTTTTAAAGTTATGTATATGTATAATTACTAGTTCCTCTATATCTTATTGTATGTAATTACTACCTCTTTTAAGTAATTAGTATCTCATTTCTGCTTCCCATCAAAATAAAAAAAATCCGTTACTTATTAACTGTCTTAGACGGTCATAAAAGCCTAAATTTTTAATTCTTAATATTTTACATATAAATGAAAATAAAAACGAATGAAATTAGATAAATATAAATGTATTTTTGATGACATTAATTACAAGATAGTTGGAAATGCAAATAAGGGTCGCTTGGTGCCATGCTTGGGTGCAATAACTCAAGTAGCGCCGAGTATGCGTGACGACTACTTAGATTTCAATACTTATAGAGTTTAAATATATAATTGTATGTATAATAAATAGTATCTTTAAATACTTATTCATTTACTAGTAAGTGTTTATAACAAACTCACGAATTTTGTCGACATAGGAATGTGTAATTGTAGTTTATATCTCTTACTATTTATTAATTACTATCTAAATGCGCAAATTTGTTAGAATATTTGGATAAACCTTTGTTGGTCTTTCAAATAACTTTTTTTTAAAATTACTAAACAAATTTTGAAGAAACTTTTCAGAAATGTAGCTATTCATTATCAGAGATTATGACCATTAACATATAGACTACTTTTGAAACAAGTAAAATATATACTATAAGATACGTGCCTACTAAATCTAAATTGTAAAAAGCAAAATTAAACTAATTCAAGCAGTCTAATAATGCACATAAAAACTCATTTTGTTCATTATAAATGTGCGTGATTGTTTATTTATAATTAAAAAGAGCATGAAATTGCAAGTACCTGTATTTTCTTGGGTAATTAAAGGTTGATACGAAGTAAGAGTTACCTTTTTACGTTCCAAGTAACATATTTCAAGATTAATATCAGTTGTGTATTTTTAGCTCTTATATTTAAAGAAGCAAGAATTATAATCGCATATAATTAAATACCATTCAAGAGGTTATAGCGAATAAAAACAGATACAGGAATTTTCTTCTTTTATCAAAATATTTATGATGACATTATTTTTATTCGCGTTCAGCGCAGTTTTTTACATTTTCATGATTAATTAAAATTATTTTAAACGAATTTATTCAAATTGCGTGTTATTAATTATTTTAAATCTCCCAATAATTTTAACTATATCCGATAATTTGAATTTGATTATGTTCCTCACTCTAGTAGATTCTTTTGATTTTCAAAAACCAAATGTAAAATTCCTGCTTTGAACAAAACATTTCATTTCTTTTCTTTTTACACAGTGTCAAAACTCAAAGAATTTTAGTTTCTAAATTGTTTTCTAGAATAGTAATTAAGATAAGATTTCCTTCTTATTCTGCATTTCAAAGCGCCGTAGTTCAAAAACACTTCAACTCTAGTATTTAGTATTTAATGTTCTCAGCGTAGTAAATGAAATTATAGAGTATAATAAATGATTAGATTTTAATCGATGCAAATTGCAATCGGTATTTCAAAACGGCGAGACACAGGAAATTACGGTTATTCAGAAATATGGAGTATTCAAGTAAATTCTGCGGAATAATGTCGGTAATATGATTACTCTCAATTTGTTATATCATGCTTGATAAGCACGCAAATTGTTGTAATAACCTTTAATCGCTTGTAAGAAATTATTTATTTCACAAATCATGAAATATAACTAGAGTATTTTATAAGATCAGTTAGATAGAAATGTTTTATTAGTTTATTGTACGAATATTTTTTATTACAACGTAACTTTAGTTTTAGTAACCATACATGAATCATTTTTATAACTCTACTATTTCAGTAGGTATTTTACACATTTTATTTTTGTCGAAGCCGTTTGAAAATTTTGTGTGTATTTGTTTGTGTTATTCCTGTTAGGATTATAAGTTCATTTCTATGTACAATAAAATTGTTAATGTACTATGTGCATATGGATGCATTTTAGGTTATCCAACAAAACTAAACAAACAAACAAACTTATATTCATAATATTAATACAAATTTCAAACAAGACATAAATAAGCTAAACTGTACCTAAATCATTTACTCAATCTAAATCACGACTGGCATACCAAGAGATATAAGATAACAATGAAACGGCAACCTCCCCTGTATTTACTGTACATAGATAAGTTTCGAGATTAGCGTTAAGATAAAATAGCTACAAGCGCTCTGGACCTCAGGCCCAACCGGTCACTACCGCGGCAAAGAGCAAAGGGTTAAAGAAAATAACAAAACTTGTTAAATGCATATGCAGAGGGTTAATAAAAAATAAAATTCTAAAAGTTGAATGGTTGAGAATAAATAAAGGCAAGGGATTAATGCGGAGACCTGTGGTTGGTCGGTCGCAATCATGGCGGCGATGACGTAGCAAAATTTCGCGAAACTTCAGCTTTGTTATAACTATTGTGGTGTTTTATATAAAAGCGTATATATTCGTAAACAGGATGCAATTCTTGTAGCTAATCTTCGATTCTTTCTTGTAGCAATTCTTTTTTGTAGCTACAAGTGCAAGACCGAAGGCCCAACGGGTCGCTACCGTGGCGAGCAGCAAAGGGTTAAAAAAAATAACAAAACTCGACTGGCTAAATGCATATGCAAAGAGTTAATAAAAAATAAAATCCTAAAAGTTGAATGGTTGAGAATAAATAAAAGCAAGGGATTAGTGCGGAGACCCGTGGTTGGTCGGTTGCAGCCATGGCGGCGATGACGTAGCATTTCGCGAAACTTCGGCTCTCATATAACCATTGTGGTGTTATGTATTAAAGCATATGTATTTCTAAGCAGGATGCAATTATAAAGATTATTGTGGTTTTAGAATTACTTTTTTACTTAAGTAATCGAGGAAATTAATCATAAGTAGAGTTTTATTCCATAAAACTTAAATATTATTTATGGGCGACACCACACATAACTTAATTTTACAAATAATTTTACTTTTGTTAACTCTAATTGAATCAGCTAATAATAATATAATTATAACAAAACAGTATCAAAATAAGAGAAACCTACCTATTTTATAAGAGAAAGCATTAGACAATTATCCCGTAGTCTATATTACTTCTGGCTTTTTTTGAACCTAGATTAATTTTATTATTCTATCATACATTCTCTATTCTCAGAAGTTATTAACTAAGACTTATGTAATCTACCATAGTGTAATTAAATGCATATTATTAATAAAAGTTAAATTATATTTTTATAAGTGATCGGATCGTGTTTATCATTTTGATTCGCACAGTAAGCTATTCATTAAGAATATTGCATAGCATAATTAAAATTACGTAAAACACAGTCTATAAATTATATATTTCCACATAAACCCATGGAAACTCATCATAATTTCAAACCTGCTTTAACTTGAAAGTGCCCCGATAGAAAATACATAGCTCCGTATATCATTAAATAATTATAAAATACATTCGCTCGCTTACTATTCACGCGAAACCGTTAAAACTATTACGTGCAAAACAATTTTAATAGACGGGAAAATAACACTTATTTTATCCGGTATAAAGTCCATAATCTAATGAATTGCAAAAGTACAGTCAGTATCAGGATTCAAGTAAGCCCTTCGACTCCCTTAGGACTTTCCAACTTCAATTATTGATGGCAACTTTAGCCGCTATAAAATATACGGGGAAACCGTTATTTTTCACGGTGTTTACTTTTAAATAACACGCAGCTTCAGAGCACCTTTAGTGAAAACGTATAATTTAGTGCCAATTTTTTAAAAATAGCCTATAGTATAGTATAGTAATATATGGTTTTTATATGACTTGCATTTATAATGTGACTGTAATCGTATTTAAGAAAGAGGGCGGTGGCTCACGCGACCACGCGAAGCAGGTGTACCGTCATAACTTTTAAATTCAATATTATAATATTATAGAATACATAAATTATTTTATTAACTAGATGGTGTTTGAGGTAAGTTGTGCTTGTTTCGATTAACAAATTTCTGTTAAAGTATATTTTTTTATTGCTTACATTTTACTTAGCACTCTAAAAGGTTAAGTTTTGCGTGTCACCGAATCACACGTATTCAATAAAAGTTAAGCCTTTATACTTTTCTGATTAATATATATATATAAATAATATATAAATCCCCTGAGTATTATATTCTGAGTATTCAACTGTTTTATATCAATGTGCAATTTTGTATTATCATTTCATCAATATATTGATATCGTAGCATAACATTTCATCGAGGTATGAAATATATCTCTACAATAAATATTAATTATAGAAAAAAAAATCTTTTGAATTACGTACTATTACGAATAGGATTGGTATGTTATTTTTGATTATTTTCGAAACGTGTGCACGAAATTAAATAGAAAATTTTAATAATAAACAATAAAGCAAATAAGCATTTCGTATTAATAAATTATAATTAATAATCCTCATGCTCAATTTAGATTTGTGTTAGATTAGTAACATAGTGCCTATCTCCACAAGATCTTGTTTCTACCTACTCGAACCTTGAATACTTAGAATATAGATAAGTGTTTATGTAAATATCTTTTAATTATACAAAGAGACGGAAAACTTTATACGATCAATTTATTAATTGATAATAGAGTACTGCATACAAGTTACTTGATATTTTCATATCGCATTGGTTAGGTATACTTACTTACTAGTGTAAAAACACACATAAAATAACATACAGGCTCAAGATACAACAGTACCTACTTAGTCTGATAGTTATAAACTATTTATTAGTTTTATGGACAAGAGATTTATAAATTTAACATCTACCTACTGGGTCATAGGCTTTGATATTCTGCAAGAATTATGCATACTTCTTATCCAAATTAATTAATACTAGCAAACCGCTCCGGCTCCACACGGGTATCTTACTAACTTTTTAGAAAATTTTGTATAGCCTATGTTCACCGACGATACTGTAGCTTTCTAACAGTGAAAGAATTTTTTCAAATCGGTCAAGTAGTTTCGAAGTCTATTCGATTCAAACAATAAACAATCCAAAATTTCCTCTTTATAAAATTGACGTAAATATGTAGATAAACCTATACAACATGTTCTGTTATGATTATGCACATCTTTAGATGGTGAACCTATTGAGGCTCATCATAAAGCTTAGCCGTCGGTCTGGTCTTAAAACTTTTGTTGGTGGTAGAGTCCTGTCATTGGGCATTCTGAAAAATTCTACGATTACATTGGATATCCTAAATAACTTTTCTATGTTAGTTTAAGAGTTTAAATATTCATGAAGAATAGAAGATGAAAATTTGTATAGAAAACTTAACCATTTTTATAAAAAACACAGACGTATTCGTGATAATCACTAGTTATTTATAATTTTGCTAGTAGGAAACACACAAAAAATATTTTTAGACAAATCAGTAGAATTCATTAAGCGTACATATGAGGCTATAATCTAAATCCTTATTAAAGTTTCGTATATTAACAACACACAGAATGCATTCAATTAAAGTATACAAGATCTGTAATGAAAACCATGTTCGCATTTTAATTTCATTTCAATAACCCGTGTCGACGCACAGACACTGATTAAGTTCCCCATAAGGGTTCGCTTATACGCGCACACATACATACATTTATGTTAAGATTTCGCTTATAAACGCACACATATACATACTGAGAGTTCACTTATTAAACGTGTACATACATATACAATCATACATACATACATACATGCGCAAACGCAATATTCCATACTCGGAATTAGCATAGGAATCCTACGTCGTTACTCAAGACCGGTTCAGACACTTTGACTTATGAATTTTGAATATTTATAATAATAATTATTATTGTATCTGTTTTATAGACAATAGCTTGATCCATATCTTATATCATGATATATGAATCAATTATTTTGATCACATCTTAATTGATGTACGTAAAATGTAATTTTTCTTCGAGAATTTGGTAAAGGAATAACTTTTTGAGATATATTACTAAAATCATATTCAATGATAACGTTTTAAAATTGTTAGTTAAAATGTTAAGCACAAATCACGATCGAATTCATTAAATTAACAAATCAACATCCCTCAAAAAAAATTGTTAGAAAATACAATTATTGAGTTTCATACATTTTGTTAGAAATATAATTAAATAATATCCTTACTTTTTTAATAAACTAACCGGTGAACACATAAATAACACGAAATGTCAAGTCGAAACTTTACTCAGATCGACGACGATAATTATACCTTAAAATCATCATAAAACCGTATGTTTGTTCGTTTTTAACATATTCAAAGTCATATTTTTACTCTTTTATTGTTGAAAAAGCTAAAAACACATGGGAAAATGTTTAGAGCGGTGTCACCCAGCGGCCATACATTAAGATCCGGAACATTGATAGTGTAAATTAGCCAGAACGTTGCAATGTGTGTAAGAATCCGATCTCGGCTGCAACGTTCCCGATGCAAAGGTCATGATAGTAATTTTAACACCGGTTGTAGTGTCTATTTAAATAAATGAAATTATTTTAATAGATGCTTGTCCAACTATATAGTCATACCTACAAGTAGGCATGGTATGTAGGGTATGCAAGGATGTATTCGTTGATATAGGTAAATGTTAAATACGTGTTTTTAGTTTTTGTTGCCATCCTATCGGATTATTATGCAGAAATCAATTAATTGTTTTAACGAAACTAACCATAAAGGTAGGCTCGTCTTTAGTACGCCCTCGTATAAAAAGCTTTTTATCTTGAAAAGTATCTTAAAAACCGTATCTCTAAAGATATAGTAGACAATAGTGTTAGAGATATTAAGAATTAGGTAGCAAGTACGATATTTATAGGTATTTTTATCATTTTACTATTTTTAAATCTAATATATATTATTAATATTATACACATACGAAAACTGAAAAATTTCCAATTAAAGTAATTTAAAGGTTAAACAAGCATTAAATTATAGTAGTTAAAGTGTAGGCCATAATTATTATGCAACTATTATTTCTAATATAAAAAACATGCCTAACTCGCTTTACAATTATTACGGTACTCGCGAGTCGAATAGTTTATTTTTTATTTTTAAACGGTGGTTTTTCTTTAAAATATTATACAATACACACGCTCCGGAAACTGGGTTGACATCTTCATTTTACAGAGCAAAAAACAAAATAATACAGTTATTGCTGTCAAAGTTGATATAATAGTAACACTGCAATTGTTTTCAAGTCCATAAATATCCCTTAACAAAGGACTTGCGGTTTAGTCAAACGCTTAACTGTCTGATAAAGTTTTTTTTTTCATCTGGAAACCGCCTTTCCTGCGGCGATTCGATGCCTATAAATATTAATACAATCAAATGTTTTGACGTGGACCTTTTTTAAGCTTTTATCTTCTTTCGCTTATTTTTTGTAAGGATCGATTTCGTTTTTATTTCGTGTTAATTTGGGCAGCGAAGTCAGTCTTTTAACAGATCGTAAAGTAGAGTCTGAGGGCCCGGCGCCAGGTGCGTATCGGCGATTTATTCAAGTAATATTATAAAAATTGCAAGAAACATGAAATATTCTTTGAATATATTATAATCATCTTATTATTCATTTTCCTCGCAAATTTAATGTGAAACGATTTTCAAAAACATCGTTTAAATAATTAC
>DVVJ01001772.1:0-10723 GCA_018234505.1 Junonia neildi neildi
ACACAACTCTGTCTTATACCTAAATTAGCAAGCTTTTGCGCGGCAAAAGGTTTAGGTTGTGGGGTGGTGTGTAAGGTGTTTTAGGTTTTGGTAAACTTTTTGAATACGTGCTACTAGATACTATGTAATTTTTATGTAATTTTATATAAAAATATGTAATTTTAATGGTGTAACGTATTTGTTAGACCTTATTATTGTTAATATTAAAGGCAATTTAATTCTTTTTTAGAGCTTTTGCATTATCATTATTATAAACGTTCTCAGTAAAAAATATTTTATCTATCTGATATTTAGGTATTAAGAGTAGAGCAGAACTAATTCCTCTCGAAAAAGATCACAAAAAGCCTCCTGAATTTTTCGACAGAAATTTGCTAAATGTCGATACAATTGTGTGTTACAGATTTGTCTCACTATATCGTATAGTTTAGGTAAGACTATTAGGCAATAATTATATTATGATCGGATTAATTTTACCTATTACTTAAGCTGATATTTACTCTCAAATAATAATAATTTCGTATTTTAAGCGAGTAATACCGGAATATTAACGGAAACTATAAGTACATGCCTGTTATACACAGTTACTTATTAAAGAACATACTGTAAAAGTTTGTCAAAAATAATTGTCTATACTGACACAAAGACGAAGTTTGTTTCTTTTCATATAGTGAGCCTGCGACCTCATTTATTGAGGAAGTTTGAAGTCTAACATATTACTCTACGACCTATAAAATAGAATAAAATAGATAACTTAGCGGGGAAAGCGAGTCAAAACGCGGGAAGAAAGAAGAAGTAAGAAGTAGAAGAAGGCTGTCTAAGAAGTAGTAGGACATTAATAAGCCTGTCATGTTACCTTATTCCGATCATTATTTGATACGTAGCGAAACTGCCCATTACTCATGTTTGGTACCTATATCTAGCAAAAATATAGTGAGCAAAACGTTTTTTATCTAAACTAACGTCGCAAAATTTTGAACTATTCAAAATATGCCCATTTACTAAAAGGTTTTAGTCTATAAGTAGGTATAATATAGGAAGCAGCGTGTAATAGTTGAAAGGCTGTTTAGTCTTTAACCAGTAGTGGGACATTAATAATCCCGTCAAGTTACCATACTCCGATCATTACTTGATACGTAGCGGTGTAGATATCAATATGAGCAATAACGAGTCGGGTACGTGCGTACGTAATTATTACAGGCTCGCCGGGCCTCGCCGGTGGAGCGTTGCGAACCATTTCGTCGTGGACGAATTACCGTTGCTTAACTTGGTGTCCGTACACTGATTCTGGCTATGGTCCAAAGGAAATTGTATGTTATAACTTTAGTATCGATGAAAAGTAAACGGCAATATTCTTGCTCAAATATAGTAAGTAAAGTAGGTATAGTTTTTATTTAACTTTTTTCCATGGGTTGGCTCGCGTGAATGTTGTTTATCGCTGTAAGAAAATTGTTATTTGTTGTACCTTGGGAACTGCTCTAAATTATCCTATTATTTTAGTAATGTTTTCAAGTTCCTGAATATTGTTGCAATCGATTCAAACAAACAAACCCATTTTTGTATATATATGTTTTTAGTTTTACCTAATAGTTGTTGGGGTGTAAAATCTTAGACATAAGTATTTAAAAAGTATCTATATAATACAGACCAAAAAATATCGACTTATATAAATCTAAGATATCTACTTCAATCTCAGACTAATCGAAAATATGCAAGTACATAGGTATCTTATTTTATAAGTAAACTTGGATATAACTAAGTTGCTATACATTCTTATTAATTTTCTTCTTATTATCGTTCGAGATTATTATTTGTACAAAGTTCTTTATTTTCTCATAACAAGTTACTTTTAACTTGTACCACACACAATTAGCTAGATGTCAGTTATTGATATGCGTGAAGCGTGTTTCAGCGCCTACGCATTATTTGTGTGATACGTGTTCATATTAAAATGTCTTACACCAGTGTACTACCATTGCAACACGATACTGCACTTGACAATAGAAAATTACATGCATGCCATTTCTACATTATGCCCTCTCGGCGAATATGGCCCTCGTAACAATCAAAAACATATCTATATCCAAAAGTTATTTGTGAGTTAACTAATCTGTAATTAGATACAGATAATACTCGTAATTATAAGTGGGCTGATTATAAATATTACTTCGTCGTAAAAAAATATTGTATTATTGTTACTTATTGTATTTAGTTTGTTACTTAGTTTTAAATAAAGCTCGTTTTTTATTAGAAGTCATTTAACTTGTTTTACTATTTAAGTTTGTTTCGATGAAGTTAGGAGTTAACATATTTTCGGTTGTAAATTGTGATATTTATTCTTACCTTCATTATAACATTAATTCGTCAACGTTATACTCCAAAAAAGTTTACAATAGAAATAAATAATATTACTTAAGTTTATCGGTGATAACAAAAGTTCAATGCTGTATCTTCACTAAAATATGAAATAACTTATCTATTGAAGTTATACATTTTACAGAAATATAATACGAACAACACAAAAACAAACTTTGTATTTTGCTATTATGTAACAATTTTTCTGCCATAATATTGTATTCAAAGGTCAAGTGCCTCCAAAAACTTTAACGAATAAAACTTTTTAGTATTTTTTTTTATAATTGAATAAAAATCACGTAATATTAGGTACTCTTTACTCGTTCTTAAGATTTCAGATTCAGACAATTAGAGATTTCTTAACGTGTGTCTACTAAGTCGTGTTTACAAACTGTAACCGCTTATTTAATTGTTTGCTTTTTTATTATTTCTCGAAATGTTAATTTATTTGAAATTTTTAATAGGCGAGAAGATAGAAAGGGAAAATAAGGCTACATTTTATTTTTTTTTACAAAATCTGTAGACCGTGTCTGTAAGTTTAGCAATGTTGCGGATATATAATTGAGTATTTTAAAATTATAGGCTTTAGTAAAAATTAGAAGAATTATTTTTTGTTTTAATTTAATCATGATAAGGTTTTTTGTTAAATTAAAGGTGTACATGCACTATGATAACACTATATAAAGCAAGCGTAGTAGCTATACCTACAAAGTAAATAAACTTATTCAAAATTTTCCGGATCGGATAAACGACAATTCCAAACATTTTTATACGTATTCGAAACTGTTATATACTAACATATAAAATTCATACCTCAAATCATCACCAGAATGCCCAGTTTTACGCCGCAGTTTTATTTATACAAAAATGTTCTACGGATAACGTGCATAGTGATCGATTAAATTTGCATTCGTGAATCTGAAACATAATATGACGTAACTATTACCTCTAACATTATACAACATCTAATATCAAACACCTAATAAGTGTTTATCGTATATTCCTAATGAAGTGACGCAATAACTATTGTTTGCTAGACGTCCGCATCGCGGGCGTCAGGTGAAAGTCGCGAAAGTATCGGCGGAACGGAACGGACACTGGAAAATGAAGACATTCGATCATACGGATATTTGTTGTATTAGTATTAGTATGTTCCCTAAAATATGCTTAATGGATCTTAATTTTCAGGAATAATGATAGGGTATTTGGTTTGCATATTTAATGATTTTTTTATTCCGTTAACTTCTTCGTTCTCTTGTAACGTTAGGGTAGGATCCTATTTAATAAGTTGTAACAATTTAATACAAAAAATTGTATATTGTTTTTCTTTATTTATAACGTTTTGCAAAATATTTGATGCATAGATACAGACGGAACTAAGCAATTAATTAGCAAAATATGCAAGGATTTGACAGTAGGGGGCATTGTATTTCGGTTAAAATTTGTAATATATTTTATTTAATTGCTTAGTTCCGTCTGTATGCAACGAATACTTTGTAAAACGTTATAAATAAAGAAAAAGCATCAAATCAAATTAAAATCGTACAATAAATCAGTTTTCTAACATGAGTGTCTATAATAAAGTAAATAATACCTTGCAATATCATGCTAGATAATTAGCATAAGTCATACTCCGATCAAGATTGCAGTCATTAAAGGAGATAATCTCTTACCGGCCAAGTGTGACATTCATCGTGTATCGTTAAATCTTAAGTGAGCTTCAGTACATCGACCTTGGAGGTAATCGTCCTCTGTAGGTGTAGGTTAAAGAATGGGAGGAAATGGGCCGGAGGACTGAACTCGCGTGTCTTGTTGCTATTGTATAGAGAAATGCACAGACAACAAATACCTAAAGTTTGATTTGAAGAAATGGTTTAAACCAAAAATAGTTGTTTTTGTGTTTTTAAGAAAACTGCAAACCATTCAAGATACCAATCGATTAGATAATAAAATCGGTGCTCTACGGTTTATGTCAAATTTTGTCTTTCCTCTAATATTAAAATCATTTTACAATTTTGTTTGGGTGCCATAAAATAACCGGTACAAAAAGATTTACTTCGATTAAATAACTTATTTAGTAATTTAAATACAAATCACATTTAGTGAAAGTCACAGACTATAAAATATAGATTTCAGTAGCGATCGAAATTGATTTTATAAATGTAGAAACATCATTTACGTAACATTCTGGTTTAAAATGGAAAACGTTGAAGATTTAACAAAAGTTTATTTTATTCAAAAACACAATATTTACTTACGAAAAAACGAGGAAGATGGTTATAGCTCAAGAATTGTACTTACTTGCGTAAATACTTAAGGAAATTAAGGATAAAAAATTAAACCTTGTTTAGTTAGGTATATTCAAGTAGATAATTAACCAACTGAACTAGTATAAAATAACTTTTTGTGCAAATCTTAGTTAACAAATCTAGTAGATATCTAAATAAATGAAGTCAGGCTGTAAGTAAGTCAATATAATGGTAAAGGCGCGAGCACGCTTTCTTGAGTCGATCACCGGGTTCAAACACCATGTAATAGCTGGTTACCATACGCTGCACCGCTTCTTTTGACGTGATATTGGAAAATAATTTACTTTTCTTATTCATAGGCAAATTTAATCTTATAATGTAACGTACATAAAATGGTCCTTTTTTTATTATTTTTATTATATGTATGATATAGATGTAATATTTCTTTTAGTTTAGAAGGACTTTTGTCCGCGGTATTTTGGTGAGTGTGAGGTCATACTTTTGTACTCTCTCTCTCACCTTCAACCATCGTTTTTCTTTCGTGAAAACGGAAAACATTTAAAACAAGCGTCAAACTTTAAATGCTTATTTGGTTGTTTTGCTATTTAAAAAGTAAAACAACAAATGACTTTAATAATGTTATGTTATAAATGTCTAGTGTAAATATAACTTTTTTTTTGGAAGTTTCGGATTACTCAAACTTATCTCATTACGACTGTGCAATACGAGTAGCGATGTGAACAAAATAGGGCACTGAAATTAACCAACAACAAAGTTATGAGCCCAAAAATTCGGAAACTGGGCAAAACAAAATTTAAAGTCAAACTTCACAGAGTATTTACAAACATTGCGTAGGTTACAGGTATTCGAATGCTTTTATATATTGAGTCAGTGCTTTTAAATCACAGTATATCACACATAATTATTATATTTTATTATTAATCAACTTATTACAACGGATATACGATTTTAATCAGCATATTCGTTGTAGCAGGTACAAAATAAGTAAAAAAAGAAAACAATATTTTATAAGATAAATAATTATCTGCTTGAAAGGCGAATACAATAGAATTTCGATTATCCGGAAATCGGTTATCTGGATATCCGATTATCCGGACTCGTTTTTCGCGGCTCCGGCTAGTTTATCTGATAGGATGTATTTTTCGTTTACGTATCTGTTTACATTTTAAGCTGATAATACTTAAATGGTTAAAAAGAGACAGATGGTGTTAATGTTTCCTCAAATATAAAAATCTTTTAAATGGTTTGAAAGACACTTTTTTATATTTTGCATACATTTGGACAAACTTATGCAAAACCCTTTTTATGATTAAAACTTTTTAAAATTTAATTATTGTGCGATTTGGCTTTGAAATCGATTATTCGGATTCTCGGTCACACGGAATACCCTTGATTTTAATTGATCCGGATAATCGAGATTCTACTGTATTTTAATAGATTAATTATAGAAAAAAGTTTTCAATTCTCCTTTTAACAAAACAAAAAAAAATATACGTTTTAATCATATTACGATAAAAAAATATTCTTCCGAACTAATTAACTGACAAAAGAAGTTTAATATGCGTCAATTTAATGCATCAAGAATGTTAAGCTGTTCCCTGTAAGCACTAACGAGCATAAAAGTTAAGCTCAATTAAAAGTTTTCAAATATCTAAAAGCTTGTCTCACAGATAATTTTTATAGTTATTGCATTGAAGAATTTGAAAAGTTTCTCAGAACTTTAAAAATGTTTTACGGTTCTTTAACTATCGGTTATAACATGTGTAATTCTACACAAAATAAAATTTTAAGTAGTAATTATGTAATTTTTGCAGAGGTTCTAGGAACGAAAGTAGATATTACAATGCTAGAATATTTTTTATTATATGACAAAATCCAATTGATATACCTATAGTATATTTTGCGTAACTGTCCGATTGATTGACATTTCCGGTTACTGCTTTAATAGTAATTTATAGGTTATTTAATACGAATAGCTTATAAATTTCTCCAATGAGCCGACAATCTAAGGTAAATAGAAGATCTGAGGAGACCTGGTATTTCCCAATATTAAATATTGTTGAAACAAACAAACTTGTCAACTTTATTCTGGAACAGATTTAGAATATTATACATAAACAACTCCAAAATAAATGCGTTTCCAGAAAACAGTTAAGTTTTCGAGACAAAACAACTATCGTTTCAAGCAGTTATCGTTACGTTGGCTGTTACTAGAATATTCATATATATCCTGCCCGAGCATTCCTACAGGAAACATTAAGACAAAAGACATTCTTGGTTTTATTATCATTTATTTGTGAGACTGCTTTAAGAACAACATTAACTTGGGATAAAAATAGTTATGACAGCGTGTTTCATTCACATGTAACAATTTATGTGCTTATGTTTTGATTCTCGTTGTTTTTACGGACTTACAAAATGTTTTTTTTTCTTTGTGTGTATGAGACTATGAACCGAATAATTAATTTTCAATTGAATGGGTCAATAAAGTCGAAGGTGGATGTTCAATTATCCGGTCTGGAGACCGGAACTCCTCGACGGACCTCAGCTAGTACCGATGTTATATTACGGAGCAAAGATTTAAATCGTTAAATCTTTGTTACCGAGTATGGAAAACTTCGAAGACAAAATGATTGATATATTACTTACATTTTTTAAAGTTATTTAAATAGTAGAGTTTGTCATTGTTTATGGTATGTGGCGATTAACGCTATCTATGGTTAGATATCGAACATTTACTTATAAAACATAACCAAAAAAATTTACTTCCAATTTTTTTCTCCGTTAAAGTAACAAAAGGCAGTAGAAGAATTAGCATAATAGGTACAATTATAATGTTTTAATAAATACTACTAACCAAGTAATGCATGACAGTTAATGGTATTCGTGAGCAAGGAGCCGATAAGGCCGCTCCCACACATTCCAGCGGCTTGCCTGACATACATTTAAACAGAATTAAAATGATCACGCGCATGTTACACGATGATTATTGTTTTCTATTCTTAGATATCTGACCATTTAAATTATAATTATTAATAGACTGAGTTGGTTAATAAAGTAGGTATATATTTTATCAGAAAATTGTCTGTTTGTTACAGTTCTTTTCGTATAAAATATCTACCTATCTTATGCCTAGTACTGTACTTATGCCTAATATGCATTTATCCTAAGCTTCTGAAAACTTTGCCGTTCTTATCCCTTCAGAAAATACTTGCAGGTTTGTCTGTCGGTTTTTCAGAAAACTATTATCATATTATAACTGACATTACTTAATAAGTATATACCTATAGAAGATGATTGTAAATTCTGTTTTACTATTACAGTTCTGTTTTATTTATAATTAGAGCTGTTTTTAAAAGAGAAAGATACATCTACACTGCTCAATTTCTTACCAAACAAAAGATAATGGTGTTCCCTACTACAATAGTACATAAGTACTACATAAGTAGGTATATTAAAATAAAAATACGGATTTCTTAACTTTGTAAGGTCATATTTTTAAAGCCCAGCAGACATGAATTACGTATAAGTTAAATACGTAAATGTCACTTGTCTATCAAGTTCCACTTAAAATATCGATGAGTTACGAAACATGATTACGATCCTAAATATGTTTTGCCTTTAAGTAAGCATTTGATTTGCATACTTGACTCAAGTTCATTATTAACAGTTAAATTTAATCTTCGAGTTTATATGACGCTACTGTTGATTGTGTTTTAAGTGTAGCTAAGCTTACAATCTCAATTTCTATACGTAAGCAGGATTATGTTCACTGGAAAATGAAAGGGGGTAATAACAACACAAATTTAATAGGTTGGTGCAATGAATAAAGTTTAAAGCTTATAAAATCTTTTCTTATTTTCTATTTTGTGATAATTAAATAAAATTAATTTTAAAGATCAAGTTTTTATGACTATATGGTCAAAAGTGGTTCCGATTTGTCGCCGATAACGCGCTTTCGATAGTAAAAAACTCGTACAGATAAAATATGCTGTGGTTTGTAAACAACCTCCGTTACGTGTCCGTGGAGCGTTTAGTAATGTTTAGAAAGTTTTATTTTTGTCACTGTGAAAGTGCCGCGTGTATACGTAGGAGTACCCGATGTGTGCTCTTCAAGACGTTACATGCAAGTAGAGACATATTTTTAGATTTTATATGTAAAAAAATTTTGGAGTCATAACTGCCATAAACACACTGCCAATATTTTCGTTCTGTTGTCAGATACTGCTATACAATACCGACAAAAAAAAATTTTTAGATTTTAACAATCTTTTGTCTTTTATAGCTATTATTTGATTAGAATAATTCAATAAAATTATATAAAAAAAATAAAATTTTTGTCCAAGACAATAAGTAACTTACATACGAAAACACAACACTGTAACAAACGAGTATGTAGGTACCATTTCATCGCTAGCATAAACAAACAATCAAGTAACAAAAAGTCAATCACATTTTATTCGAATATAATGACGTTGTTATCTCGAAATAGAATCTTATTTCGCAACATCTTGTATCATCAATTACTGAAACCACGACGAGAGATTGAATAATAAGTGGGTTAGATAAAAAGAATTGGACGTTGATTTACACAAAAACCAGAAATAGACTCTCTTATGTATCTACACTGAGCAAATCTGATTTTAAAACTCATCGCCTGAATGTTGCTTAAACACGTGTTCTTTACGATTACGTTAAATGTTTGGATTTCTAATCATTCGCTCATGAATGTGAATCATTCACTTGACACCTTAAAAGTATTCCGTACTTTGAAAAACAGAGCACTTATAGAATAGCCTCGGTATCAGTCAAGACTTTTTTCATTTTATCATAGGTACCTACTTACTACTTATTTTAATATATGGCTAACTTATTATAGGTAGTTACATAAAATATTTTTCTTTTTTAGTATTTATTTTGCAATAGTAATTATTATTAAATATTCTGTGCCAATTTTCGATATAACCAATTTTATTGTATCTCGTAAAATTGTAAATTAAGTGTCGAATGAGTCAAATTTGTGTTGTGGTATCCACATAAAGTGTTTTTCAAAACATCCAAAATTATCCAAAATTCAACTTGAGTAAATCAAAAAGATGTCTCTTAAATAATTAACCATGACCTAATTTCTAGTTGAGTAACGCGTAGCCCTTTGATTAAACTTTGCAGCCGACAATTTGATTAAGCGTCTTCAGACAATGCCGGCATTTAATAGCCTGGTCTTCAAATTACGTGACTGTTTTGCACATTTGCTCATGACAGAAACACTTTAGACATGTTTACCCTTAAATGAACTCTATATTTCAACAACATTAAAACGAAATTCTGTTAATAATAAAAATTTGTTAGAATATTACATACTAGCAGACATATTAGTAACTTTTTTTGAAAATTTTATATAGCCTATCATCGGAGATAGTGTAGCTTCCCAACAGTGAAAGAATTTTGTCAAATCGGTCAAGTAGTTTCAGAACCTATTCAATTTAAAGAAACAACGAAATCTTCCTCTCCTTCATTTATTACTACTCGTAGTACTTAAAGATAAACAGTTTAACTGTATAACGATAAAAATAAAAGTAAAAACATACATATGTCTTAAATCACTCCAATTGGTTAACTACCATGACCTACAAATACGCGTTTAAGATAATAGTTCTCTTTTGGTTATTGAATGTGGGTCCCAGAGTTAATTAAACTGCGTGGGCAACATAGAGGAGATAGCGGTTTTGTGTAATATTTTCACCGTTACCTTTTACGATGACTATTGGCCAAATGGAGAAACAGTCGAACCACGATTAAATCTTAACGAATAGGCATCATTACTCTAAAATTTTATAATACAATTACAATTTTGATTAAAACTGCCTATAAGACAGCTTTCGAAAAGTATTTATGTTTTGGTAAGCACTTAACGTCAAGTAAAGACAGCTCCTAACGGATTAACTGTTTTTTTGCCAATTTAATAGTAACCTATTAAATTTGGAAATTTGCGAGTAAAATTATTACAGATTGTATTATTTATTGGCCCGTGGGACGATCTCATGTGCAATAACAATTACTCGGAGTCCAGGTTACGACTACGTTGACTGTAGCTCAAGATG
>DVVJ01001773.1:0-10716 GCA_018234505.1 Junonia neildi neildi
TGGAGAATAAAAATAGTTTCTATGTCTGTGGCATTACCCCAAAGCAGTATGCCGTAGGACATAACACTGTGAAAATAGCTAAAATATACTAGTCGAGCAGTATCAATATCCGTTAGTTGTTTAATTTTACGAACTGCATAAACGGCGGAGCTGAGTCTCCCTGCAAGAGATGACAAATGAGTTTTCCACTGGAGTTTAGAATCTAAAGTTATACCGAGAAACACTGTACTATCTGTAATATTGAGAATTTCATTATTTAGAGTAATATTGTAGTTATGTTTACTTACATTCGGTAGTGAAAATTCAATACATTTCGTCTTTTTGGCGTTTAGAACCTTTAAAATTATTTTCAAAGGTTTTCTTCGCTTTTAATAACATTTGTCTCGAATAAAATTAAAAATTGATTCTGCGATATTTCTGTTAAATTAATAAAAAAAAATCTCACGCACACGAAAAACAAATAAAGTTGTTTGAACATACTTTTAAAGGCAGTTCAGAAGGAAATAATACAACCACTTTTCATTATACATGTCAATATTCCAGTTATCCATACAATATTCCATCTCTATATCGCCATGTCCTCTGTCTTGACATCAACAACCGTCACTTGGCAACCACCCAATCGTGTATCCAAATAGTTCCGCTAACAATACGTATAATAAGGTAACAAATAATTGAAAATTTTATTCGAACCAAAAGGATCCGACAGCTTAGGAAAAACTGTCGCTAAAGTCATTTGAACTTAAGGAATTCACACAGAACACTAAAGTACTCCATCTAAGCATTAATACATGCAATGATATGATATGATATCATAGTTCATACACATAAGATCTAAGAATAATTATACATAACTGTTGGGTAAATTGAAAAGTCTCGTAAACGCTGTGCCGACGATAAATAATTCAGAATTCAGGTGTCTTGTTCTAACTTAACAGCACCGATATTATAACTATGCCGGCTAAAGTACAATACTCTTTGCGTAATTGTATTATTCATGCAGTAATAAATTTGTACTTTCTCAATTCATTTCGCTATATTCGTAAGTTCATTTGAACGGGCATGATCCGATCTATTCTTTTGTTTTGTCTCAGAGTAACCCTTGAAAGCGTTTAATGATATAATCAGCCAGCTACTAACTTGAGACATAATGGTATTTCAAATATGACTCATTTCACCTTTCAAAAATAAATTGAAATATTTCTATATTTTATTAAAACCATTTTTGATCCGGGTTTTATTAGATTGGTATTTAAGGATAATTTTTTAAGTACTTTCTACCATTGAACACTAATATGTCTGTTAGTCAATAAATATGACCGTTTCTTGTCTAAATTGAAAATATCCGTGAAATGCAATTTAACTAAACGGAAATTATTTATTAAGACTTTAAATATGATCTATAACACCTTACTCATTCGTTTGCATGTAATAATAATCATTCATACAAGAATTAATTAAAAACTCTCATTACTTTTAATCTATTATATTTACATTACATAAACATAACTCAATATAACAATGTGCTCACTCGCCCAATTTATATAATTTCAAACACATGTTTTAACAACATTCAAATGTAACGAATACGGGTTATGTAACCCGTCAGTAACCTTATATCAACCAATCAGACTTCCAATTATATAAGTTAGTTCTCAAATCTCCCGAACTGATTTATTATAGACGACTTCTAAATGACACCGACACGACATCATGACGATATTTAAACAACGTATTAGTGAAGTAACAAGAGTAGTGGCAATTTCTAATGACACGACGGGAAGTTGAAAGTCGGGCACATGTACATACAATGTTATGTAAAGTTGGAATAGGAGCTGATAAGTTTTAAACGGTGTATATTACAAATTCTTAGGTTAATTAAAGAACTTTCGTTTTGTCGGAATTTATAACATAGTATGACATCACTGTGATAGAGCCTTGATGTTATAATACTTACTGACTATAGCTCATATAAGGGCTGCCTTTACAGGAGAAGTATCACTCACTCGTTGATAATAAGCTTAAATTATATCCCTCCACCAAGATTTCCCTTACTTTCTATTTCCATTAATGACTCATTTCTTTTGAAGCCGGTGACTCATTTGTGGCTACTCTGGTCCTGTAATTTTTCACGGTTTGCAGGGATAAGGTGACCAATCAGCTCATTTACGTGCTATTTTTATTTTAAAAACATGGATCGTATCGTTGTCATTTGTCGTTCCATATAAAGAGACCCATTCGAAGTTGACTATTCCGCTGTCACAGCACAATAACTATATCTACCGTAATATTTTATAAGCTGAAATAAACAATGGCAGATAAAAGTAATTCAATACAATTTATAAATGTCGACCGCTATTGTTATTGTCTAGCCTATTATTATAGATAACTCCAAACGATTTCACTTAACAATTATAGAAACCTATTGATAGCTTTAACCGGTGTTGAATGTATTACGTTATGTGCATTTGTCTTAAATTTCATTTGAAGTATCAACTTCAATGTGTGGGCATTGAATATGGACATCACGAACGAATAATCTTTTACTTCTTAAAAATATAACCGACCGACAATAGAAACATATGTTATTGTTAAATAGTGTACTTTTCACTGTGAAAACTTTAGACGGCGATTTACTTTTAATAGCAAAAGAAAGTCGTTTCTGAGGATCGTTTTTTCATCGAATCGATTTAGTTTTAATTTGTATGAGAACAATCAGCAGAGGATTTGCGTAGCATACAACGAAATAAACATACGCGTGACTTGAGAAACCTTCCCCCGTAATAACTTGATAACAAATTAAGGAAGTAAAAGTTTAAAAAAATACCAAATAGAAACCAAACAAATTGATTACTCCTCTCGTAATGCTATCAAGACAATAGTTTTGTTAACATTATTACATTTCCCATGAATATTACTTTTGATTTCTACAACGTAAAACAATTCGCAGAATCAACAAGGAATTGTGCAAGATCGGAGACGAGTTATCGGATCATAACGTGGTTTCAAAAGCGATTGACCAATCTGCTCAATCATGGCTGTGACCGGACCTTTCGTTCGTAACTAGTTTAAGTTGACGATGTTGTTTGTTTATCATAGTATTTTAATCGTATAACTGTATCATGTTCATATTAGGATTTTATTATAGGTATATGAATTGGGAATAATTAAAGTCAATTAATATTAATATTTTATAATATCTGTCGTTGTATATTCTGATATGATAAAGTTTATTCAGTATCAGTCTGGTTTGGGAAGTTTTTAAAAAATAAAAGCTAAACAATGTCACACTACTATTTATGAAAGTGTATCATACTCATACACTACGTAAATGTAACATAAATATTTTACAGCGTTCAAAATAAAGTAGGTAAAACCAAATATTTTCATAAAGATCATATTAAATCTTATTACTGTTAGTTTGATTAAAGAGTAAGTAAATTTATTTAGTGGTTTACCTCTGTTTTACCTTGAAGACATGGGCATGTGCTTTCTCGTATATCCCTTACGTTCCCAGCCTAAGGCAAGTTAGGGTAATTACATGAGCTGTTCTTGTGTAACTCAGGTAGGTCACTCATTCTTCATAAGCTTATAACCGAATACACAGAGAAATAATACATTTTCATTGTAAAGATAAACTAACGGACATTATTATTTCATTTTATATAGCTAACATATAACGGTTCTTCAACAATGTACCTACACAACTAGACAATTTTCTATTAGGTTTGACGACAACAATACGACCGTTATTTCATAATATTGGATTTCTTTAATCTTTCCATCGTGCAACATTTGCGTTTCTTTTCTTTTGTGTTACGATATTAATATCAAAACAGTTTTTATAAGATTATTTTGCTCGAACTTTCGTCTTTAATGAAAAAATAAACTACTGAGAATAATATTTCTTTTTACCTTATTTAGGTTACGTAAAAACATATAATGGATTTAGGTACCACGTACCGTTACTCTACATATAATATTCCTCGCTATTTAGCTAACGTAGTAACGAAAGTGGTATTTCCACGTAGTTACGAGAAGCCTTCATCATCATAGAAAGGGAAAAATGTTTATACAACATCCCGTTATATCTGATATAAATTGAACTGCGTAACATAGGTGCGCTTACAAATCGAATAGGTCAGTGTAAATGACTATAACCGCAGACCTGCTCGGTGAGCTTGTACGAATTAGTTTAGTGATCGATAATATTTGTAATAACACACCACACTGAATAAGCCGCATACAATCTAAACCGTTTAATTGATAATCATTTGTAATGTATCAGATCGGATCTCGTATTGAACTAATAACTGGAAAATAAGTTTCATTTTGATATCATTTTTGTACCACAAATTTTGCAACTATGTATAAATTCAAATATAAATCTAATTCTGCAGTACAGGCAACGGTTCCACAATTCGTAATGAAGGTATAAATCTCTTGACAGCCCTTTATGCGAAAAACAATACCTTTCACATTTGAGGAGTTCGTGACAGTCCACTGAGAACACATTACATCCAACATTCGTACAGGTCAAAGCGGTGCTCAGCTTGAGCTCTTAAACTCCGGGAATATGGACACTAAAGTATCCGTGTAAAGCCCCGCTATGGCGTGTTTAATGTCCTCATCGCATAAACGCAAGCGCTCACAGCTATTTCACGTCATGATCCAAAGAACACTACAGAGATAATCATGAGCGAACCGTCATAACTCATGCGGCAGCATATTTAAATTCGCGTTTGCACATTTAACACGCGACCTGTAACAAGCTGATAGTTACGGTTCTCACGCGAGCTGAACGAAACATATGATTTTACGGTAGCAAGTGAAGGAAATACAACCGATATGTCGCACTTAAACAGCTTCAACATACGCTCAAACAATATGCGATTTATTTCCTTTCTCTCATAATATTTCAATTGAACTATCGTCGTATGTGTACTTGCATTGCGCCATTTGAAGTAAATATAGACATTTCACACTTCGGATTGGAAAATTCCAACCACTTTTACAGTTACATAACCGATTTTGTTTTTTGTAGGAATACAGGTACAATATGTTGAGCATGGTTTGAAAGTAATGTTTCATTTAATGGGATTAAGAAAAACTAGAGCTAATAAACATCCCAAGATAATATAACAGCTTACAACGCGCTTTTAATTGTAAAGCAATAAATCAGCTCAACTTTCATGGCATAGCTAAACAATTTAACGCACGGCAATAAATAAGGCTCTATAGAGGTTTCATATTTACTAATAGTTCCGATAAACTTGTTATTCCGTCCACGGAGCTAACAATGCGCGGGCGCAGAGATAACAGTCCGATATAGAGCGGGCTGCCTCTTACGCCCGCCGAATGGTAACTGTTCTGTGACTTTTATACAAGATGCCATAAATTTTTCCCATACATGAGAGGTCGGTAAATTGCCGCATTATGTTCAACATTATTTCGTAATAACCGTAAGACCTTCCGACATGCTGTTTGTGTCCACTTATCAATTCCAAACAAATCGGCAGTCACGATTCCATAAGGATAGATTCAGATCAGCGAGCGTGTAGTGTCTCTCAGTTTCGGTTTAGAAAAATGAATTCTCGTGTTCCTTCGCTTTTGTCGTGTTTCCGCTTCATGAAATCCCCGTCTTAGTAAATATATACTGAGGATTCGTACATACAATCGTACATCGTTATATGTATGAATGCACAGCTTGTTTAGTTGGTTTAAGACATTTGATTGGAAGCTTATTATTGAAAACTATTTTAACAACAATGCGATATTTTGACAGCATGAGTCATTTTAAATGGCCTTATATAGCTTGTTGTACCAATCTTACTGAAACACCAATTTGACAGTCTTTGTTAACTTAGGTTTTTCTTAAAACTTAAATATTACAAATTAAATATTTTTACCTACAAACGCTATTTTGTAAATATGCTGAAAACTTTCCAGTATATATTTTTCAACAATACAACCAAAAGTAGGTACATACATATATGTTACAAATACATTATACGGAACGAATGAAATCTACGAGAAATTATGAAAAAAAACACAATTCCTATAGATATTCTTGAATATAATGGTCAAAGTATGCGTACCATCTCATCTCCGTGGGTGCCTTAGCTTTTAACCCCTGAACGCTGCGTTTGCATCGTTTATATTAATTATTTACATTGTTTAAAGATGACATTTAATTATTTTTATGTTCTCTAAAATGTTATTTACTCAAATAGATAAATGTGAATGATGCTTTATTTATATTTCCTACCGTAATTAAAACATACTTACAATTAAAATAAAACTCGGTTATATGTAATACTTAGTAGTTTAATTTTCATTTATTTGTCTTTGACAAAGTTGCTATACAACGTACTTCTAAAGAAATAAATACCTATTTAAAATTTTAATTCATGTCAAACAACGCACAAACATGTCATACATCATTGAATATAATCGGCATACGTTTCTATACAATACACATTACGCAAATATTTATAAGAACAAAACACAAGTCTGTTTAGAAACTCAATCTCCATACTCTGATCGATTTTCAAGGTCCCTAGACTAGACTTCATAATACTTTAGTTCATTCATAACTCTAAATTATACTTCGATGAATCATAAATGTAAATGTGTAATGAAAATAATGTAAACGGATTGGTTGTAATGCAAATATCCACACACAAACGGCTTATTGCTCGCAGCGCATAAATCAAACTAAGACAGACGTATTATTAAGTTTGCTAATCGCTTTCGACATGTTTCGAATGTAATAACGCTTTAAAATTATCCTGATTGTATTTATATTAAGGCAAAACAAATAAACATTATCTATTTTTAATAACAGTTATTAAAAAGATTAGCGAGAATTGCGAGAAGAACAAACACTGTTAGGCGTCCATTATTCATACCATGAAGAGCTGTTGTCCAAATCACACAATGAAGAATTTTTGCGCTATCAACCTTGTCAAATTTTATCCTAAAAATTGATTATCTCTAGAATTTCCAGTTTATATAAGATATTCGTAATTGTGTACATTAATGAAAAAATAAAACATAAATATAAATACAACCAATGTACACACTTGGGGTCATGGTGTTAAAAGTATCGCTACCAAAACATACAAATTAAATTGTGATTGTAAAGAGTACGTCCCTGGTTTGCTTAAAAATACAACTGGACACGCCATTATAGACGTTGTCATATCCAAAACCAGCTGATTTTGTACTTCACAAAACGGGCCGCCTATTAAAGTGATTTTTCACACCGACTGACCACTGCACCATTATTAAAAAATGCATACGTATCGGACAATATTATACTGTCCACCTAAGATATTAGCCATAAACCGTCAACATTTACGAGTATGTACAAGTAATGAAAGTAAGCTATTATTTAACACCGTTAGGCAGTGTGTGAATCGTTTCCCTTGTGTTCGTAATTACCTGTGACTATTACACCTGGCATAAAGGCTGATTGATTGATTAATGCCTTTAAAGTTTTTCTCACGAGCTATTAACGTATTACCGATCATAGTGATAACATATTATCTAGTCTCAAAATATAATTGATGGAGTTCCTCCTCCTTATATTTTTCTAAGAAGGTATACCAGATTGTAACCAAAATATTTAAAAATAATACGATTTGCCAAAAAGTATAAATACAGTAAATGCCTTGACGGTAATTTTTGCACGCTTGCACATTTTTAATAGGAAAGGGGGAATTTATAGGTTGATTTAGTCATATTATTTAATTTACATTAAATAAAGATAATAAATCAACGTACCATGAAGGAATTAATTTTTACACACAACACTTCGAAATGACACACACAGTGATATACAAATGATATACATTTACATGATATACAATTTATATGATTATTTTCTAGAAACAAGCAGGCAAACTTTGAACTACAAATACGTACTGTGACAAATATTGTAATTTGTTTACGTCTCATTAACTGCTGACCCCGTTTAGTATTTCCAAAGACGATAACAAAGCGACGGCTTATACATTGAAAAACCCATAGCGTAATTAATGGCTTCTAAGTTTGGGGTTCATGCAATGTGTTACATAACGCGAACTTCCATAGTTTGTAACAATATCGCCCATCAATTTGTTGATAAATGATAGATGACGCAAGTAGGTACAATAGACCTCGGACTTGTTCTATAAATACTAATAAAAATCTTCACTTAGTGTTATTTATGATCGACTGGCTGATGATCGATTTTGAAGTTTTAAGTTTAAAGTACGTACTTATGTCTTGACATTTATGGTTTCTGTTTGAGTAGCGTGATTCTTCTCCAAGGAAAAAGTCATTCATCGTATATTTTATTGACGTAATTATTACCTATTTAGATAAGTGGGATAAAAATAAACATTTGAGAACATATTATACATAAGTATACACTGTACACTAAAGTGTACAAGAATAAGCTTAGATAACTTTACCGGAGAAGGATCTAAGTATTAAGACTCACCTGGAAAATTTGTTCTATTTCAAGGTGTTCCTTGTACAGTACTAGAGAAGCACATGGACATAGTACACTGCAGAAGTAACATTATCGATATGGAATCAGTCTTGTGAACAAAGATTGTTAAAGCCCCTTGTCTTATTACCCTTCAAGCCTTCATACTGAAACACAACAACGTATCGTTTGTAGTATAATAACTATTGTGTAGATAGTATGTAACCATAAAAGGATACATTGGCCCCTTCTACTAATACCTATAAGAGAATTAATTTTAATCTTGTAATATTAATTTGTTACAGGTATGTTGGAGATTATATCGACGCGAGGTGCATTAGGTATTGTTAAAAATATTGAAATTGAAATATAACAAAAAGTTTAATAACCCTTACATTTCTACAAAATAGTTATCAATATATACAGTCGTGTTAAGTAAGGTCATTAACCGTTTGTATCTATAAGAAAACATTACAAGTTTCGACGTAAACGAAATGCTAATCGACTAATCTACTACAATGGGAATATGTTTTATAATAGTAACTGAAATAGAAATTTAATCTACTATAGTGCTATTTTTGAAATGTTGAATGGCGGCTACTTTTATTTATAATCTCCTCATAGGTTAGTTCGCTGGGGTCGCCGCTAAGCTCCTTACCACTTGACCGCATTGGTGCTTAGTGACTTAGTAAAGCGATTTACAAATATACACAAACATAGTTTTCTTCAGAACCCTTAGAGTTAACTACAAAATAATTACATACATTGTAATGTCGTTAAAGTTCGCATTTTTCTTGTGCCTCTAAAAGAAATGTAACGCAATTAGAATGTGTCAACACACTTCAAACGACTTCGTATACACTATCATATCCAAATATACAATAACGTAGTAATTAGCAAGATAATTTATTATATTTTGTAATACATCATAAATAAATATTGATTTATTTGCAACCTTTTAAATAAAACGTATGCGACATACAAAGCTTAAGGCACACAATGACCGCTGTAATCTATGTTCGATATTAATAAATATTCAAATAAATGCCAGCGTAATTGCCTTCGGCGCCATGTCTTCGACCTCCGCTCATTCGAATATTCACTTTTATTTTGTCGGCAGTATTGACATAACGTGTTAACGTAACGTGAGAGATTAGACATACTGCCTCTTAAAATCAATTTACTTTCGGTTTTTGTAAACTGATATCGAAATTAAGAAACAATAAGAAGTTGCTTTTTTAATTATAATAGACAACAGGTTTTTGGTATTTTCATTGGAATTTGGAAATTTGGAAATTTTTAAAAGGAAAAAACCTCTTTATGGGAGATTTTGGTATAACAGAAGATTTACTATCTATACTGCCTATTTATTTATGCTACTTTTGTTTCGTTCGCTAAATTTAAATATTTCCAACAAAGTATCGATTTAACAAAAATTTATTTTATTGAGCGACATGATTGGTCAAACACTAAAGGGGTTACCGACCCAAATAGCTCTTTATGCTTTTTTAAATGATCTTTACGTATTTTTCTAGCTCTCTTAAAGGACTCTTACGTACGAGTAAAACGTTCTATTGTTCTCTAGATGTTTCTAAAGACAAGAGACTCAGAATAAAAATTAGAAATCTTTCATCATAAGTTACAAATCAAGGGATTTGTAATAATGTGCTAATATTAAAAACGGGCAATACAATTTCAAAACTAATCTCAATGAAACTCATAATGAGAAACTATTTAAGATAAATAATTATAAGGATATTTTTACTACTTTTACCATCATATTATACATACATAAATCTTAAAGTTTTTTGTATTAAGATGACATAGCTTTTGAGTTTTGAAGTACAAGATAAATATTGAAATATCTAAATATCAAATCTCTATACGTTTCCAAGATACACAAAACAAATTCATAAAGACATATGTAACTATAGATAGGTGGATATAAATTTATGTATAAATTTAACAAGAATTGCTCATTTGAAGTAATAAGATCCGTCTCAAAAATTTTTCTCACATAAAGCCAGATTAAGTAAAGTTCGTGAAAAATGTACACTTTTATGATGCACTTCATGAAGTGGCTGGTCACTTTGTCGGGATCGGCGCTAAGCTCTTGAACACAATTTAACCGCAATTGCGGTCATGTCGCATACCGTAAAATTATTCTTTATAAAACACGTAAAATAATATACAATACTTAGGCTTAAAATTAATTTCTATTATAAAAAAAAAATATTTAA
>DVVJ01001774.1:0-10716 GCA_018234505.1 Junonia neildi neildi
CCACGCTGCTCCAATGCGGATTGGTGGATATACATGTGTCAGAATTTCTTCCGGCACGTGCAGGTTTCCTCACGATGATTTCCTTCACCGCCGAGCTCGAGATGAATTTAAACACAAATTTAGCACATGAAAATTTAGCGGTGCTAGCCATGGTTTGAACCAGCGATCTTTGTTTTAGATCCACACGTTCACACCACTAGGCCGTCTCAGCTCTTTATCTTATCACTTTATTGACCTAATATTTCAAAATCTAGGTTAAAAGAATTTTTGAGAGACTTGGATATTTATAGAAATTGAAAATATTGCAATTTCATTCAAATTGCTATATTTAATTTAACTCACTATTTTAATTTAAAATGTTATATTAAAATATTACACAACTATTTGTGTATATAGAAAAAGCCAATTAAAATTATAATAATTATTATATTAAGATTTGTCTTTACAGAATCTAACAGAATTCAACACTGCACACAACAGAAGAATCTCCATGTTGGGCATTTCTACTGATGATGGCAGCGATGTTATGAAGGTAACAATTGTTATGAATGTGTCAAATAAATGGGCTTTTTGGGAAATGATTATACTGAAGAAATTTATTCTTACTTCCTTATTTTCTTATTATGTTACAAATTTGAAAGTGAGCGTACGCTGTAAATACTAAATCGATAGCCAATGTTTAATCAGATGCCAAAATTTATAAAATAGGATATTTATTTTCTCAGAAACATGAGCTGTTCCCTCGGTAAGTGTTTTCTTACGTAGAGCGATATAAGGATATAAATAACGGGTAGAGCTGCGCACAAAAACTAAGTAGTAGTAACTAATATACTCGCAGATTCAAAAAATTTTAAAAATTGATTTGAACTGACAGAAGATAGAATTGAATCTGAGTAGACTGTATCAAGTCTCTCTGTGTAGTTATTGAATGGTTGCCTGTACATAAGATGTATTTTAAATATTTTTAACAACAATCTTTAATCTCATTCAATATTAAAAATATATTTTCTCTACAGCCTCCAACCGGTACGAAAAGATCAGCCTCCATGCCAGGCGGAGTGGCGAAGAAACAGAAACGCAACGTGTCTTTCAATGAAGAGGTGGACATCATTAACCCAGAGGACATCGACCCCACTGTGGGTAGATTCAGAAACTTGGTGCGGTCCACTATCGTACCGAACGCTAATGCTCCGCCCAGAAAGTTAAAACTACAGAGTGCTGATGAGAGTAAGTAAATTATTTATATATATTAACTATTATAAAGAAGACATTTTTCATTATTGTATCTATTTATATAACATGTAAACTAATGCATCAATTTCAAAAATTCTTTCACCATTGGAATGCTTCATTATCCTTTACTAACATAGACTACGTTTTAAGCCCATATACTTATTTATTACTTGTGTTTTATCCGTGCGAAGCTAGAGAGGCTTTGCTCTTTCGTACGCCCCTGGGTAGATTGTATAAATTTTTTGCGGAGGCTTTGAAAATTTTGGGAGAAAATGTAGCCTATGTCACAATACAAGGTATAAGTCGTCAACATTTCAATTTTTAGCCAAAAGCTTTTTTTCGATTTAACAGAGCAACGAACGTCCCAACTTACAAACTTTCGCCTTTATAATGATAGTTGAAATAAAATAGCAGGTAAATTGAAAATAGCAGGTAAATTGGTAAACTCCCCTAGAGTTGGGCTTTCGACTTTTTCACTGGCATTACAAGGTTTTATTTTGGCTTTGTGTTAAAGCCTTTCCCAAAATAAATCAATATTCTTACGTTAAAAGTTTTTGCCTGTCTTTTAAAAGTGTAATAAAGTTTATCTATTTTTCTGCCTCTTTTAAAAGTACTTATTTACATTGAAAAAAGATACAAGGTACTGATAGTGTGATTGTTTTTTCCCAGGTCAACACCACCATTCGCTGAGACTGCAAGAGATATCGAGAAGCAATAATCTGTATTCTGACTTACCGGCGCCCAGCTCACATCTAAGTCTAATTGGAGCAAGGTATCTAAATTATCCATATACATGTATTTAAATTTTTTGCCTGAAAGGAATATTATAAACTAAAAATATAATAATTATTTATTTTACAAAAACAGACTCCAAACAACTGATAAAAAATAACAAGTCTGTCTGTCTCATTAAAATATGTCGCTAAAAATACATCTTATATGTATTATTAAGAATAAATTATGCAGTAAATAAAGATATGCAAAAAGATGAACTTGAAACTTGGCACTTGTAAGCTCGAATGGCGATAGACAGGACATGAATCCACGCTTGTGGTTGAAATTTAGTACATTTTTCTTTAATTATTTAATTCATTTAAGGTTGGGCCTTTCACTACCGAATCCAGCTCCAGATGTAGAATTAGAAGGACCAGAGCCACACCTGAACATACATCCACCTCTACCGCATGCAGGTATGTATGGTCACATGGAAATAACACTATGTTTTACAATTTCCACTGACTTCAAATAATGCGTAGCGTTATTCGACGTGTATTTTTTGTTACTTAATAACTTCGTCTGTAATGGCTGTAACAATTTCGCTGAAATTTGTTAGGTACGGGGATTTTTGTTTAATCTGGGAGATCTAACTGAGAAAACACTTGTTTCTAAGTTTTCAGTCTTTCAATAAAAACGAGTAAGCTTCTCAACTAGGTACTACTTGTAATATATAATAATATCACGTTATTCTTTTAGCCGCAGAAGAGTCTGGTCCATCAAGCGAGCCCAAGAAGAAGAAATACGCCAAGGAGGCCTGGCCGGGGAGGAAACCGGGTCTCATACCTGGTGTTTGAAACCTACACGTAGACATATGAAGTATATGATGAGGACTTTGTTCAACCCTTTTAAAATACAGATTATAAATAAAGTGCTATTTATAACGAATTTGTTTTTTTTTTTTTTGTAATTTTAGTGTGTGGTTGATTTTATTGTTTGTGGTTTGTGTGAAATGAGCTTAGAAAGTGCGAATTTTTTTGAAATGGACAAGCATTGTTCTTTCATTTAATTAAAAGGTTTAAGGTGAAAATAAAAATATGACTTCTTTCATGTAATCGGTTCCAGAATTAAGTTCAAAATTCGTTATAAATAGTTCATTCAAAATATATTTAATCATGATTTACAAAAACAATAAATCATAATTAAAAGATGACCGTAGTTAGTTTAATACAGATAATAATAGACTACTATTAGGCAATAAAAATTAAAATTAAGTTAAATTAAAAAATAAATGGAAGGGGAGGAGATTATATTTGTGTTTCAAATCGCGAATTTGATATATTTCATTCAGAAAACGATATTTCGCTAAAAATCATTTTTATAAACATACTTTCAAACTTATGTTTTAGTAGATATCAAAATTATTTAAAAATTGAAAATACAATAATAACTTTCATCAACAGACAATATATTTAGTCAATGACCAAAAATTAAAGTCGAAATTGTATTTCATTATAAGTCGTTCTCTCAGAGAAACAAAAAAAAGTTACAATTAGGAAAATTTAGACAAGTTATTTAGACAAAGCTAGATAGTTAATTGACTGACTGTAGTTGTATAAATTTTAACATTTAAGTGCTCTATACATCGAAAGTAGAGCGACGTGGCCTGATGGCTTAGAGAGATGAACGAACAAACAGCTCGAAACACGAAATTAGGTATTGGTGGCGAGTAAATTTCCCTAGCGGCGGTTTGCGGAACTAGTATAGGACAGATTTGACAGATACTTTTCAAACAGATACATGGGAAACAACCTGAATTTATCATTTTATTGTTTTTAAAACAATTTGCGATGTGATTTCACTGTCAGACATTTACAAGGTAGTCGAAAATACTATAAGACCTTCTTCGTGAGGGTGAAATTAGATTAGATTAGAGAGAGATATGGAAAGTTAGATATGGAAACTTAAGCCCACTTATATACTTATAATGTAATTCTACTTTTATACTTATTAAGTTATAGTTATTACACTGAGGAACACCGCAGTATATATTTCCTTTTTATATTTATATCAATTTCAACACCTAAATGATTCTTTTAAGCAACCAAATAAAGATAAACAGGCTGTTTATCATGCAACTGACAAGAAAGTATCTGACAGTATCTGTCATATTACTGGCATACGCTAGTTCTGCGAGTCGCCGCTAGCGAATCTGCTCGTCGCCCGTAGAATGTTGCTAATGTGGACTGTGAACATTGGAAAATAGTGCATATTCGAATTTTATGCATTGTTAGGGTATGGCCAAAATGGGGCCCATATAATCTAAATATGTCCGTCTTCTTCTAAAAGGATATTTGACTTGAGGTGAAGATAACTTTTAATATAGTCTTTTTCGCTTCTAATCCCACTTTAATTCTTTAATTCTCGTTATATTTTATACTACAGAAAAAAACAATTCAACATTATAAATTATTTTACAAATTTTCAATGATACCCAGTTTTACTTTTTCTTATTAATTTAATCAACTGGTAGATATTATATTATTCTAGTAAATAGAACCTTGTTACCTGTAGTACTTTTGCTTTTAAATTCTAATTAAACGCGGATATAAAGACTAACAGTTTGAAATTCACATGGACATGGTGAAATTATATGAGCTTCGTTTCGACATTTCGCTAAAAAAAATTAAATTCGAATATGCAAAGTTGTTTAAATTATGTTGTTCTACAATATCTACAAATATTTTAAATTATTGTAACATAATAAACTCACATGTTTACTTAACAGTATAAACAATTAAACAAATTTTAGTATTACATTAAAATATTATCACTAAACACATTCTTACATACAAAGTTTTTTAAAAAGGCACCTCATTTTTGCGGTTCTGGTGGCCGGAATTTGAAGCTGAGGTCTTGTTTTTAATATTTAATATATACTTGTATCAGACAAAACGTTATGCTAACTACAAAAAACGCTGATAACGTTTTCACTATGTTTGTCACTATGTATCTCAAATGTGCTGATTTTCCTCTATAAATTGAAGAAGAATTATAATGTATTATCGATATAAAAAAAACTATTTAAATATATTTATTGATCGCATTTTATAACACATTCTTAAGCGTTAATTTAGCAGTTTAATCGTTAAATTGCTTGAATTCTTGTTTGGTGTGCATAGACATGGTGGTATGGACTACGCATCATATAGCGAGGTATCATAACTCATCGAGACATAAAAGAGACGATTAAAACTTAATGTTCGTCTTATTTATGCATTAGTTCGTAATGTCTCACGTAACATTTTTGTGTAAGGAAAATTTTACATATCTAGATACAATGTCCATGGACTTTAAAACTTATTTAGAGTTATGTCATAGATATATATTTATGCAGAATTACTGTAAGTTTTGTCTAGTAGCTTTTAGCTTATAATTAAAGAGTACAACATGTTTATAATATTCACGACGTTTTTTTCTACAAAACTGCTAATTTTTATGGGAGTTATGCTCGGTCCATACCTACAAATCTATATTTGGTTGGATATGAACTGGTAACACAAACGTCAAGTGTAATTTCCTTTTGTCAAAACAGAAAGTACACGGAAAGTGCGCAATATGCTATGTAGCGGCAAGATTTAAAGTATTAAAGTAATAAAAAATTAAAATATGCTATATTTTTTAATACCGGAATATTATTAGGATTCATGATAGAAAAGTTATTATCTTACTTACATAAAAAACTACTTTTGAGTTCAGGGCCGTCTTTAGCCCATGTTGCGCCCGTGTGCAAACATTATCCTAGCGCCCCCTAGCAAATGCGCGGTCAAAATGAAATGGGTAAAAGTACAAGTACATTTTGTCCGGCTGCTTAAAGATGAGGGCCCTATATTAGTATGGATCATTAATTTATCCTGAATCCACCGAACGAACTATGTCTAATATAACAGAACATCAAGTTGCCATATAATATCAGTATGTATATTGTAAAAGTTCTCCAATAGATTACAAACTATGGTTCTAAATACCTACAACGATGTGCTCTTGAATGGCCCTATCAAGCCTAAACTCCAAAACGTACTCATGTTAACATGTACATACCTATTTCATAGAAATGTTCAAATATTTTTTTATTCTTATTACGACATCATAACTAGGACCTCCCGAAACTGTTCACCAACGCCATGGAGGACGACTTTTAAAACCTGTACTGGTTTGGACGAGGCGTCAACGTCAATGTCAGTATATCTCTCATCTTCGTTTTGCTGAAGATATAGTCATCTTTGCGGAGACACTAGAAGAGTTGAATGAAATGCTGAACGACCTAAATAGGTCCTCCCGACGCCGACGTGTGGGTTATCGGTATGAACTTGGACAAGACAAAAGTTATGTTCAACAGTAATGTCTTGCCGAGACCAGTACGGGTTGACGGGCGTTCGTTCGTTGAAGTTGTACAAGACTACACTTACCTAGGACAGAGAATACAAGTTGGCCGACGCAACTTTGAGAAGGAAGCGGATAAGAGGATTCAGTTGGTTTGGACGGCATTTGGCAAGAGTCCTTACGTGGACAATTCCGCAAAGCCTGAAGACGAAGGTTTTCGAGCAATGTGTCCTACCTGTAATGCTGACAGGCAAATGTAGACCTGCTGTGTCCTACCTGTACGCTGCAGAAACGTGGACACTGACAGTGGAGCTGGTCTACAGATTTAAAGTGTGCTATGGGGCGAGCTACGCTCGAAGTCTCTTTCTGGATAAAATGAGAAATGAGGTTATCCGTGAGAGAACCAAAGTCAGTTACGTAGCTCGCAAAATCAACAAGCTGAAGTGGCAATGGGCCGGCCACGTGTGCCGCAGGCGCGATGGCTGTTGGAGCATGGCTGTTAACGAATCTTGGAGAGGAGACCGCGTCTTGGTAAACGTAGTGTTCAACGCCCTCCGGCCAGTGGCGGATTTACTCATAGTTGCAAGTAAGGCGGGCGACCTTTTTTTAGTGAAAATAGTGTAAACGGAGGGTGTTGACCTTTTTTTTTATCTCATTTTGCATATGTCACATAGAGGACGGCTAAGCTAGGGGCGTCGTATAAATCAGGGCCTAGGGCGCTAAATATTGGAAACAAGGCGGACGAGCTTTTTGTTTTTTTTAGCGAAAATAGTATATCATAGACCAAACTCGCGGCGCGGCGGAAGTGCGTCATACCCTGCCAGTGCCTTCGCAGCGCTCAGGTGGCACATACGACGTGGTACGCCCGACTCCGCGGAGACCGTTACGCACACAAACGCGTCGTGAGTGCGATCCTGCCGGCCTTCGAGGCCTGGATGGGAAGGAAGCGACGAGTCACCTTCCAACTTACACAGGTGCTGACCGGTAACGGTTGTTTTGGAGAGTACTTGCGTAGGAACGGACGCCAAGCGACGGCGGTTTGCCACCACTGCGGGGCGAACCATTGGCTGACGACGACCATGAAGGTTTATTTCACGTAGAAAAGTAAAGTTTTTTATTTATATTGCAAAAGCCGAGCCGCTTGTGGCGCGTCTTATTTTGCTATAATTCGACAAATATAAGAGGTGCTACACAAAATGTATGCAAACTGAATTTTTTTTAACGCTGGTCATTAAAACTCGATGACCGGCCAACGTGGGCGCGCGCCGAGTGGGGCTGTGCACACGGGCGCCCCTGGGACCGCGGCGCCCGTGTGCACCGCACACCCTGCACCTAAGGGAAAGACGCCCCTGTTTGAGTTTAAGTATTGAAAATCATTTTAGGAAATTGGTAGTCAATAGATTTACCTTTTCCTACCTTACATCGGCAAAATAAATATTCTATAAAATTTTAACAGGCGATAGTGATGCGTCTCTAAAATTACGTGGTCTTAGTTATGTGGTAGATTATTACGACTTAACAGATAACTTTTTTTTAATTCATTGATATATAGTTCTTTTGTCCTTACAGTTTTATTCATTGATTCGTGACAATTTGTATATTATAACTAGGTAGTTGCCTTACGCAGTTTCATTCATGCTTATCGTAACTGTTTCACTTTCAGTGGTATTGTAAAGTAAAATAGCTTCTAACCAACCTCAGTAGTTTAAGAGATTACCTCCTTTATACAAACATACAAATAAGATTTTCTTTTTCACAATTTTAGTATGTAAAGTATCGTGGTAAGTAAATCGTGGTCTCTTTTTCTCTTTAATAATATCTTAATAGCATAATACGTTAATAAGTTAATAATAAAATTATTATTAACTTCATAAAATCTATTATAAACCAAGGCGCCTGCGGTTTTTTCCATTGAATTCCTGTTTACGCGTATCGTTGCTCACAGACTAGTAAGTGCATGCCGACAGGTTGGACAGGCACTTATTGCTCGAGTCCTGACGTTGAGAGTACTAATGGCTTTTCTGTTTGTGGGAACTTAGCTATTATTAGCAATATTGGCTATGTCGTTTCGTTAAACGTTAGTTTTTTTTGTGAGTTGTAGTTATAAATCGAATATCTAAGTCTACGCTAAATATAAATAAAGAGGATTTGTTTGTTTGTTTGGGCTCCGAAACTACTGGACCGATTTGAAAAATTATTTCACTCCGGTGAACATAGGCTATATTCAATTAAAAAAAAAACTTAATAATTCCCTGCAGAGCTGGGGCGGTCTGTTAGTATTCAAAATACAAAATGGTGTAGTTTGAGGGTACTGTTATTTTTATACGCAAACTTAGGGATATATTATATGTAGAATTATAATATTTTCAGTGCACCTCCGATCTGTGTAAAGCTCGGGCTGGTCCCAGAGGAGAAGATTTTAGATATTTGCTGGCTTGTACATCATGTTTGGTTTATATATTTTACAGTGTTTTAAATACATTTTACAAGTATTTGCAAAATAATACTGAGAAATATTTAGAAATACAACCACTTAAACTCTTCGTTATTGAAAAAATATTCAACGTTCCTAACTTAAGGTAAATGAAATAAACGTTGCACGTTTACAGTCTCATAAGCTTAATTTCCTGAAATGAACTACCTGTATATTAAAACAGGGTAGAAAAACAGATGTAATGAAAGCCAGGGTACCGTAATTTATGGGAGGGCATTAGTCCCGGAATATAGAGGACTTACCTTGATTGTCCCTTGTGTGAAATATTAATGGAGCTCATGACGCTCAAAGCAATCTTTTCAATTGTTTTATTAATATTGTGATGTGAATAACGCATTAGTAACGATTTATTTTACAATATTTATTATTAGTTGGAATAGTAAACTAATAATAAACATTGTAAAATAAATCGTTACTAATGCGTTATTCACATTCACATTTTAAAGTTTTTTTTTTTTTTTTATTATAAGAAAATGGATGGCCTTTTTCAATTTTTGAAAGATATTATTAAATAAAAAAAAATTAAACGTGTTGTGTTTAGAGTCCCGTATCCAAATGTTAAAAACGAGAATCTAGAACTAAGACTTGGCTTTCTGTCCGTTTATGCGTCCATCCGTCCGTCTCTCACGAAGCTCAAGAACCACGATAGCTAGACGGTTGAAATTTTTATAAATGAATAATTCCTGTTGCCGCTATACCAACAAATACCAAACCACCAATAAATAAAAAAAACGCAATTTTATTTTGCTCTTTTTTGCTCGATATCATTTGTACTTTTTGCACAGTTACTCTCATAAAGGAAGCCTAATTTTTTGCCTATTTTTGCTTGATATCCAGACTTGATATACCTACCTATTGTTTAGTAAATGGTAACAATGAAGGTAATTTTTTGCCCTATTTTGCTTGATATTAAGATCAGTCACAGACAAATGCTCAAGCGTTATCACAAAATATTTGGTTTTATTATTTAACATTTGCTTATGATACCTAGTCAATGTACCATTCGTATTTCGGAAATCTTCGTGTGTGAGTCCAACTCGCACTTGGTCGTATTTTTACGTTTTCATTCGAAAACAATATTAATTTCGTTTTCAAAACAGTGATGTTTTAAAAAATATTAATATATTGACAGTGCCGTAAACAGCATTTTCCGCGCCTCGTGCGTGTTTCTAGGATTGCGCCCATGATCGAAAAAGTTTTGTCCGCGGGTTTCTTCGCGAGGCCTTTTTTTTATATGACTTGTTTTTTTTCTTTTGCGCTCTATATCTATGCTGCCAACTCAACCACCAACACCTCCAGTTGCGTTCTAAAAGCAAATTAGTGCTATGCAATGATACATTGAAACCATTTTTTCCAGCATCGTTCGCATCACTCTATTTACAGCATTGTATGTATTTTAATTTGATTTGGTCGACACATGGCTTATACTAACTTGAAACACATTATTAGTAATTAATGGTTTTGAGGGAGTGACATGACAGGTATGACATTGTTTATCACGAACTCTCAACCTTATCATAAATGACAATTCGATCAAGACAAGAACACCTACATACCATACATCTGCACTTATCTAATTCTATATTATTATATATTTTTACAGACAGGGATCTAGATAGGAATAATGTAGTAAATAATATAATAAGTTACATGTTTTTATAAAATCTTACTTAATTTGTACATAAAATGAAGCCGCTGAACAACCGCTCTGGTGTAGTGGTGCTGATTGCGCTATTAACGCCAGCGGTCGCGGGTTCGATTCCTGCTCGGGGTGGATGTTTGTATTTATATAAACATTCGTTTCTAGGTCTGGTTCTTGTGGGTCTACCCACCGTGCCTCGGAGAGCACGTAAAGCCGTCGGTCCCGGTTGTTATCAATAACACCTGATAAC
>DVVJ01001775.1:0-10715 GCA_018234505.1 Junonia neildi neildi
GAAAAAACACCCTGGACCAATGCCTGTCATTTCACTTTGTCATAAAATTTAGGTATATCGGTATAATACGAGTAGTATAGGTTACAACTTATATCTATATAAATACATATTTTATATTTTTTAATAATTAATATAAATTAAAATATCAATTTATTAATATTATTTATGATTTTAATTATAAGGCAACATAGACACGCAAGTGACGCAAATTAGTGAAGAAGTTAAAATTATGTTAATTTTCTAATCTGTTACCGAGTATGCGTCCGAATTACCACAATACGTAATATTATTTGCTTCACTTATCTTTGCCTTGAAGAACATAATGTAAAAATAATTCATGTCGTAACACAAAATCGGTAGTAAAACCAAACTATGAACGCTTGACGTCATGTCATTCAATGTAGGTATATAAATTAATGTAATGTGTAGTTTAAATTTTATTATTGTATCATTGTAAAGGCGTACGATGTTTTTATTCATTGTTTTAACCAAGCCGTTCCCTGCATTTGTTTTGATATTCTAGAAAAATCTTGAAAGACAATCTTCTCCAACAATAAGAAAATAATAATTACGTAGTTATTTATAAAGAAACGTAACACAGCCTGTACATATCCCAGTGCTGGGCATAGGCCTCTTCTCCTATTAGGCAGAAGGTATGGAGCGTAATCTACCACGCTGCTCCACTGCGGATTGGTGGATATACATATATGAGAATTTCTTCCGGCACATGCAGGTTTCCTCACGATGTTTTCCTTCACCGCCGTGCTCGAGATGAATTTAAACATAAATTTAGCACTTCAAAATCCAGCGTGACCCGTTACCCCGTGACCTTTGGTTAAGATCCACGTGTTCGCACCACTCGGCTCAACTCGTATGTTACTATTTATAATAAAATATGTTACAATTTCAATTAATCGAAACGACTATTTTCATACATAAACTGATAGTTATGAATTTCTAAATAACTGATAGTGCTCTTTAATAAGTCAACGTTATAAGTCTTCAGTTTTATTATTCCTCTATGTTCTTAGAATCGTAACAAGATTAAATTGCATATACAATTGTAACAAAGTTAAAGATTATTAAAATTATTATCTACTTGTTGTATTCAATAGTAAGTAAACAGTGCATTTTCTGCATCATAAAATTTAATTTATCATAGTATACCAAGTAATATATATAATAACATTTCATTTTCAAGTAGGTACTTATTTCTAATAGCTCCCATAGCTATGCTTGATAGTTTTAATCGAAGCACGCTTTAAGATATTGCTCATAATATGCATTTATCAATAACAACATTTACAGATCACATAATTCCGCGCTGCTCGCAAGGCATGAGTAGCTTGTTCTGGTGGAGTGCAGGATTGACGTCTTGTAGCTCGTCTTCCAGGTCTTCAGCATCGCAGAGGTGATGGGCTCCCTGAAACAAATATTTGCAAATAGTAGCTAACTGACTAAGCTACACTCGTTTTGAATAGTTTTATTTAAATGTGCAGTAATAGCGAAAATCTTAAAAAAAACCAACAATTTTTATTTTAAAGGCATTTTATGTGCTAGTAAACAATATTGTTGTTTTGATATCAACAAAACCTTCCTTTTTGCTTCGCTGATCTTATGTGATGTAGAGGGCAAACAGCAGGCGGATCACCGTCGCCCATGTAGAGTTGCTGCAGAATTAAAGAAAATAGAGAGAAGAGAAGAACTTTGCTGCAGTTTTCGAAAAATCTTTATAGTCGAAGATCCCGCTATAGAAGGAGCTTCACCGAGAAGCTTATTTTATATTTAATTTCATATGTCAATAATTATAATGCACATAGGTTGCATGGGACTGAAATTTATTAGCCAATCCATGTGCAATATAATTATTGACATATTAAATTGAATTTAAAATACGTTTAATCAAATAAGCTTCACGGTGAAGGTCGTTCTATGGCGGGATCTTAGACCACAAGTAGAATGTCTGTCTCGTCCCCTAGTTTAAGTATAAAAATTAAAAAATAGAATTAACTCGTCAACAGTTATTAAGCATGAGTAGACTGCCTCGGCTTCGCACGGGTATTCACCGGAGATAGTGTAGCTTAACAGCGGTATAATTTTTCAAATCGGTTAAGTAGTTACGAAGCTTATTCATTTCAAACAAGCAAACGATCAAATCTTTCCTCTTTATAATGTTAGTGTAGATGTAGCTTACTTATAGCAGTTAATTTGTGTAGAGAACAAAATAGCTGACAATACAATATGTATGGGGGTAAGACACGCGTGAAAAATCACCAAGCCGTCGGCGTCGGCTAAACCGCTGTCGTAGCGATCAATCATGTTTTAAACTTTTGGTATTAAGCTTGTATGGGGTAAGTTTGACAAGAAATCAATATGCCATTCTGGGCTCTTATTCTCTATGACAAATCAAAACGTATTTCTATGTTGAAATACGTTATTATTTTAAAACCGTATTCTCATGACATTGTGAAATTGAAATTCGTCACGTTACGTGACGCGTTCCATGCTGTCAAATAAGTAATTAAGAAATAAATAAAAAGTAAACCGGTAACCTTTTTTGAAAGATTGTTAATAGAAACGGATCATACCATCGTCAAAAAGACAAGAATATCATTATCTATGCTATTCCTTACGTTTTCAAGACGTGTGCTTACAAAATACCGTTTCAAGAAGACGTAACGTGCCATGGTAAGATTGTTTGACAACCACGATATGACATCATCCGTTTTGGGTACGTTACGTATCGTGACATAGAGAATACGGGCCCAGCTCTATTAATTTCCATGACTGTATTAAAAATAATCTCCTTCCTTAAAAATCCTTTAAACACTATGCAAAAAAATACGTAGTAGGTATTTAAAAGATTGTAGTATTAAAAGGAAATATGTAAAGGAAAATGATGAAAATTTTAATAGAAAATCAGAAAATAAAAGAAGTACGTCTGATACCACCTTAAATAACATGACCAAATACGTTGTTAATATTTTTAACAATTCATTATTAATCTACAATCAATTACCTACCTACGTTCAATAATTATAATGTATTTAAATATACCAAACAGCGTATCTTTTGATAACTGAAATAATATATTGTCATGAAACATTAATTGCTCTGACAAAAATTACAGACTTTAAAATAAAATGTATCCATCACAATCGACGCCCTGTGTAGCGGGGTTGTTTAATCTTTTACGCTTTCGCATCACGAATGAAATTCATTGTAAAACGTGAAATACCAATCAGGCAGGCGACATTTCGGGCATCAAAACGTTCCTTTTCATATGTTTTGTATAAAAAATGTGGCAAGTGAGTGAAAAATGAAAACATCACAAACACAAGGGGGCTCCCTTACCGCCCCCCACACGCCCCGCGGCATATTGTCACGCTACCCGCCCGTGCTGCAGAAAAATGACAATCGCCAAAGAGTACGACACAGATCTGACAAAACTTCAGTTGAAATGTAACGTGAATGGTACAATGTGTTCTCGCGAACGCAGTGAATTTTATATGACAAAAGTTTATGTCGGTTGTTTAAGACTTGGGTATTACGTATTTATAATAAAACCACAAAAGTGATAACAGTTGTTTACGGATTCAAATGTAATTAGATAATAATTAAAAATAATGAATAAATAATAATTCATTTGTGATCTTTAAAGTTTTAGTAAACTTATTAATTAATCGATACGAAATTCTTTGCAAAATGATGGGTACAAATAAAATTTATGTGTCTCTCATATAGGCACCATAGCGTTACATTGAAATGTAAATATTTAAAATTAATTATCTCCTAAAGTTAACTTCTAAAAATGTAAAAAAGAAAACACGTTTTAATACATACGTAACATACGTGAAATTGTTTAAGTTGGTTTAAAATATGCTTTACCGACTAAAAAAAAATTCCAAGACTTTAGGAGACACAGGAATTGTATTACCAAAATGTCAACATTACTGACATTTTGCGTGGCTCGTCTTTGACGTCTCACAAAGGCCGGAAATGGCAGAAATTTTTCAAAAGTTCCTGCTTGTTGATTGTATGCATCCGAGTGAAAGCGATTTTTGTGTGTCCTCGGCTCAAAAGAATCAGTACAAATAAACGCCCAAATAAACTTGTTGTTTGAACACTTAACCGTGCCTACTGTGTCTAATATTGTAAATGTCAAACTCTAGATCTGTACGTTCACGTTCATATTTCCTCACGACTTCTTTTAAAGCCTGGATATCAGGTTTATCAGGTAATCACTAATTATCTAAAATTCTGTTACCTACATTTGTCTCTGCAAGAAAAATCAAACAGTTTTTATGGTTCATTGCCTGTTTGAAAATAATGATACAAATTTTAGCTAATAGCTTAAATTTAAGATTTAGGTTTAATTTAGCTTAAATGAATCACATTACAATTTTTGCTGAGTCCGCTCTTAGATCTCTCGATATATAGGTATTTAATAAATCTTTCAAGCCAAACATTACTCATATTAAAGTTTGACATGTAACTTCCCCTGAATCTTCCTCCTGAGCATCGTTTTTCAAACTTTTCCGATGTCTTCATGCTTATGAAGCGATTTTGTTGTAATAAATGTAATGGTACTTATTCTTAACTATCGAGTCACACAGAAGTTATTGAAAGGAGAAAAGAAATGAATTATCTTACATACCAAATATATCTTCATAATGGTTTTTAATACTATCTCAATAATTTATACTTATTTGTTTTTAATTTTTTTTAAGAAAGGCGTAATAGAAAAAGGTTTATATATATCCTACTAACATCCTATTCAGAGATAATCAATTTAAAGTCGCAGTAATTATTTAAACAACTGAGATATATGAATAAATTCTCGTTAACCAATAACATAATCTCCTATCAATACCTTATCATCAATGTTACACAAGTACGACACAACTAAATCGAATGACAGAACGCGATACAAAAAATCAACAAATGGTTCAACAATGAAACGAAATGACATACAAAAGCAAGTTAAATAAAAGCTCAATAAAAAGACGTTCACTATTTTTCAACTCGTACTATTTTTCCACAATAAAATCTTTCAGCGGCAGAGGCTTCACGGGTGTCTCACAAACAAGTGTATCCGACGTGAGGGTGCCATCCGACTATTAACGGTTCCACGCACTTACTGGTTTACAAGCCGTGCAAGATTTATATGTTTTCTGATAACGAGTCTGTTTGCTGAATAACTCTGCGTGGTTTTGATGTATAAGTGTGGACTTGGAAACATGCATTAAACTCTTCGATAATTGTAAAAACAATGATTATCTTCAGTAATACTAAAATGTTTGCTGTTTTCAAGTTTGTCGCTTTGAAATGTCGTCTGAGGGGATATAAATTAAAAGTTTGATACATGTTTTCTTCAACAGAAGAAGATGCACTTGGCCAGTCTCGAAAAAAGTGTAATTTAGAGACTATACCGTACTGGTGCTAAAGCAAAAATGTTACCTACAATAACAAAACAGGTCTGTTTAAAGTCTATCAAAATAAACAACATATTAAACAAATTCAAATTGCTTATTTATTTATACATGAAAGAATATCTTATTTGTCATGTATAAACCTTTCGTTATAAAATTTGTCACGCGAGTAAGGATACGTGAAAAATAGACAAAGGTCATCCGAAACCCACCCTAATACGATTCTACGCAAATGAAGCCGAGAAAATTTATCCCTACATCTATAAAGCAACGATCCAAATCAAAAGACATTTGTGCCGAAAATGCCCTGCAAATTGACGACGAATTTTAAATATAAGATTTCTTTTTATTTTTTCTCGATTTTTTCTTTTACTTCTATTCAAAGACATCGTTAGTGATGCACCCACGTAACGGGATACTGACTTCGTTATCAATCCCGCTTGACAACTTAATGGATTATAGTCTTAGGGGACAAGACGATGTTAAGAATAAAACATCACGTAATGTATGATATAAATGCTATGTTAAAAGAAACTTTGTATCAACGATATATTCCAAGTTTTGGTCTTACAGTATCTATACCGTCATGGAATTGCGCATATCATTAAACATCTATAAAGAAAAATTATCTGTAACAATTTTGTAAAACCTCGATAATAAATGATCTGTAAACTGCTATCCTGCTCCATACCACACTTCTCTTCCAATAAAACATTTTTACCTAAGCGAATAATTAGTACGTAATTAAAAATTCCTAATCGAACCTAATCAATAGTAATAAAAACTTATTTAATTTTATTGATGTAAGAAAATCTAAACTAAGGTAACTATTGTATGGAGATCACAAATTATAGACAGGTATTGTCCGTTTTAATTCGATAAAATAAACAGGCGTTAAAAGTGTATTTTACAGTTTCGCAAAACAAAGAAACAAATCGTTTAATCTGTCTGCCCAGTGCTCTAATCTTCGAATTGACTAAAATATCAGAATTAAAAGCATGTACTAAAAGTTTCTTTAAAACGATTTGACTTTGTTAAACTTGTTCCAACTTGAACTAGCGCTTCTTAAAAAATTTATAAGAGTTAAAGTGTAACATTAAAATATATCCTATTATAGTTACTGCATTTTGCTTAACATGAAATAAATACAACTATTTAAGTAAAACAAACAAAACACTTGCCGTGAAAAGTTTCACAGCTACCAGGGTAGCATAGCAACGTAAAGTTCTTATCAAATAGAAACGCATATTAATCTCAGCGACCGTGGCCGCCCATGCTTTTAGCCCGGCTCACATTGTAATAAATCCCGTGGAACATCCCGGATCCCGGGACGCAAGGCGTTGCGGCGACGACGAAGTGGCGCCGCGGCGATTTATGTGGGAATCCCGGAATCGGATCACAGTTTTGAATCAAAAATTAAATTACCATTGTGAAAAGGTACACGTTTCTGGTAACATATTTTCTACAAAGTACACTTTTTTGCAAATATTGCTTTAGGAACAACAAGTCTATATTATAAATCGTGTTGCAAAAACGTTGTTTATCATAAACTATTAAGATTATGTAATAATTGGCCAAGTGCTTGTCATGCCATGCGTATAAAGGGTTCCGTTGATTCCAAAATATAATGTGGATATCTATTCCACATTATTTTTGGTCCCACTTTACATATAGGGGAGATAAACCAAAAAATATTTTTTTAAGATTTTATTGTACGACTTTCTCAGCGTATTTCATATGTATACTCATGCTAATTAAAGCTATTTAGTAAGGACATCGGAGCAAAGCCGCGGACAGACAGACAGACAGACGTCCGTTTTGACTACGGAACCCTAAAAACTATATTTAATAATACAAAATACATACATAAGTCAACAATAAAATTATATTTTAATGAATTACGAACGTAAAATATTGTTATCTGACCTCGAACCAAAGTATTATAATATAAACGTTTATTTAATTATGAAGATAATATTATAAATAAAGTCATAGTAACACTAGACAATGAGGCTAGAATAATAAAATTAATTAAAACAACTCGACGTCCTGCTTCCAAAAAGCAGGACCATTGTTCCTAATTTAACAAAGAATTAATCTGAAAAATGAGAAGAGCGTATTCATTATGACTGTTTAATTTTCCCCGCAGAATCAGGTCAACTGTCACAATGAGATGACTCGTCTTTTAGTTTTCTTTCGAAATGGTCAAACTTGGCGTTTTGAAGGAATGACACTACGGTTTCTTTAAAAAAAATTTACAAACGAATTTTTCGAATATTCACTGTTTTTCTTTCAAGGAAGTAGCTAGTTATTGTAATCTTGAATAGTTCTATTTTTTATTGGGATGGAGACATCTTGTATGTAAAGTAATTTTTACTACTTTCAACTAGTTTAGCAGGATGTCTGCATGTTCATGTATAAAAGTAAAAGCTATATGACGCACTCTTGACATTACCGAGGCACTTATTCTTAAAGTTTTATTTAAAATAAAAAGGAATATCCAAAAAAATTTATAGTCGCATATTTTTCTAAACAATTTACTTAAAACAAAAAGTGATAGTTCACCCGAGTATGAAAACATCGAAGGGCATAGACAGAAACCGTTTATTATTTATGAACCCGTTGGCAAGATGAAATTCAGGCGGACGCAAATAAATTTTTATGCTTTGATGTCAACCCTCTGAAAACCCGGAATATATTAAAAGAAACATAAAACTTTACCTCACATTGCATAAACCTTAAATCATATTATTAACTAATGATTATGTTAGAGTATCTAAATATTGACGACTAACTGATTGAAGTACATAATAATAAACATTTATATTCCAGTAATAGATCTGTTAACTATATAACATCTGACAAGCAAATTGGTCCCTACAACAGAGTCAGACACGCTTCCGGAATTAGATTCCTTCCTCCGTTTCTGGGTGCAGCGTTAATATTAAGAAATTGATTATAATCATTGTAATTAATTAATTAATTATATTAATATTTTATTATTAGCTGAAATTATAATTGTGTACACATTGTATAGGTACATAGACAGTCTAATATCAGGAATTATCAATTCCCTGTTTCTGTATTATTGCCAGCAATTTATTTGTAAAACACAGCGTCAAATAATAGAATTCGAATAAATATAAATCAATACTGCAAATAAATAATAATAGCCCTCCCAAATATAAAATTAAATAGAACTGAATGAACAATTTGCCTCGCCGCGGATATTATCTAAATTATTTATTCATTGAACGAGAATCGACTACATTTATCGGACCAGAGATTGTTATAGAGAACTTTACCAGCGTCGGATTGCTTAACGACCACCGATTCAGTGACTATTCGACGAACTTGCTTCGATATTAGCATAAAACATCAAAACTCACATTAAAGTGTCCAAATTCGGCAGAGCTCCCCTTAAAATATTCCCCCCTACCCGTGTCTACCCTGTGCTCATCGGAGCGCGGGGCAGTAAGGGAATGTGTGGTACAAGTGATTCAAAACTAAAAAAAAATGTGTTATAGGATGGCACTATAAAATGCAATGGGTACTTGATATAATTTAATGTGTTCAAAATATTTATATTGGAAGTTAAGGCTGATCTTTGTGAGCTATGCCAAATGCCAAATTATTTATTTGGAATTTTTGTAATTTTTTTTTCTAGATGAAATTCAAATAAATAAAACACACAAATGATCTTGGAATATTTTTAACCATAGTTGAGCATTGTTTATCTATGATCATTTTAAATACAAAATCTCTATATATATAAAAATGAATTGCTGTTCGTTAGTCTCGCTAAAACTCGAGAACGGCTGAACTTTAGCTGATTTTGGTCTTGAAATAATCGTGGAGGTCCAGGGAAGGTTTAAACGCTATATATAAAGGCACTATAATGACACTTTGGTTGACATGACAACGTCTGTCGGGTCCACTAGTTGTAGGTAAATAAAAATACAAACTCCCGTTCAATAAAAATATTACATTTTGAAAAGTTTTTATGGTTGAGTAGTAACCCTACTATTTTTTAAGAAATCCAAAAATGCATTTTGGTATTATTTAACCACACGCCGAAATATTTGTCCCTTAGGTCAACCGCTTCTCCCTTGAACCAGAAAATAATAAAGTCTATATTTTATTCAGCTACATTAGAATACTTGAACAATAAAATAATTATCATTTATCGCTCGATTTTATGTTTCGGAAGGAGTTGGAGGAAAAAACATGACTACAAAGTTTCGAAGCTATCTGTATTGAGATGAAAAATTTAACGGCGAAAGTTGGACTTTCAAAACAAAAGTAGCTGACATTTCAAATGCTATTCGAACATCAGGGAGAGAGGGGGAAATTTTGTGGCACTCGTTCAAAAGATAATTCATTGAAAAAATAATATATATATTTTACAAGTAGATACTTTCCAATCATACCTATATATTTTCAATTTTATTTTTATATTATTAAATTCTGAACCTATACGGCGAAAATGTAGATAATTTAAATCAACTTTGGGCGTTTGGAAGTTAAGACGGATTTAAAAACTAAACAGAACACATATCAATTTAAAATAATTGCCTTATTAATTTTTAAGACAGTTTTTTTAAATAAAACTTTCTTACTTGTCATATGTCATACATAGAGATTGTAGTATACTAAACAAAATCGCCACAATATAAACAAAATACGAGCAGAATCGTCTACAAAAAAAACACAACACGATGTTTTATAACAGAACACGCATAGTTATGCACCATTTAGACGAACAATCTTTCAAAGAAAAGGCGAAAATAAAATCTCCAGGAAGCACATGTCAAGCGAGCGCCTTTCCGTCACACGTCATTCGTCCTTTTCAACATTTTCTTCGCTTTGTCTCGTCTGGGGACGGCGGCAGTCAGTCGTGAAGTTAGCGGATTTGCCTCCCTTCAACGACTGCACTGAGACAAATCCGTATCCGTATCCGTACGTATAATAATGCCATTGGATGTACAGATGTACACTTTATATGACCACCTCATAATACACATACTTTGCGGGATTTACAGAAGATATCCGAAAAGTTAAGTTGAGATATTTCACAGTCTTTTTTTAACTTTCAATATTTTACCATTTATATTTTCGGGTCATTGTCTGGTTTTTATTTTTATTTACACTTCAATATATTTTATATTTTTTTTGTGCATTGACTGCTGATCTCTGTAATTAGTTAGTGACTGCAGCACAGTGTATCACTTTTGCGGTCACTATCGTTATTTTTAACCGACTTCAAAAAAAGGAGGAGGTTCT
>DVVJ01001776.1:0-10714 GCA_018234505.1 Junonia neildi neildi
AGTACATACCAATATATCGTATGGCGGAGCCATGTCCCACGGAAATGTATATTTTTGGTATTGGGGACCGGACTATAACCTAAAGAAATAATTTAAGGACTTGGCATAACTTTCGTTTTTTTTTCTTTTAACAACTTTTGACAGAGTTGCCATGTTTAATTTCGGGTTACAATCTGTCATAATTGTTTTGAAAATGGGAGAATTTTTTGAAAGTTCAGTTTGGTCTAGATTTTCTGGTAAGGGGTAGGGGGTCCCCTGAGCTAGGGGGCCCCGGGGCACTGCCCCGCTTTGCCCCTATGTAGCTACGCCACTGCTTGTCTTTCACAATGTCCAAGTCCTTAATCCCAAAATAATTACCTTCTTTTTCAGATTTTCTGGCTTATGATGCAGATACTTTACTTATCTACTAAACCTTATTTTAAGATTCTGAATCTCCAAGTAATAATCGTGACCTATTTTGATTATTTCAAAGTGGAAAATGAACGCAGAAAAATGTTAAAAAGAAGAAAATCACCCCAAAAGTGGAGATAGTTTTGAAGACTGTTTGTTAGGAAACTGTTGTAAACTGAATTTAGCGCAAAGTAAAAGAAAATTAAAGTTTTCAATGCCTTGTTTTTTCATTTGCAAGGTTTTTGCTGTGGAACATTTAAATTATTTATTTATCTATTTTGAGTAAGTAAAGTAGTATGTCTTTCAATGTGAAATGTTTAGAATTTATGTCTTTCCATAGTAAATTTATTTTATTATTCGAAGCTATACATTACACGACTGCGAATGGAAAAGGACTCCTTTCCTTAAATCATAAATATCTCAGTGACTAAAATCACATTGTAAAATTTGTACTAAAAACTGCAGTCTAAAAAAATATCCTTAGGTAATTTTCTTTTTATTGAATTGACACTTACTGTTAATCTTTTAATTACATATCATCTTTATAATCTTTATGTAGTTTCTTAATGAGCTGGTTACAAGCGGTTCTTATCTCCTAGTAAGTCACAAAATACCTGTGTCAAAACATAGATATTCTATCCCCTAAGAAGTAGATCATAACTAGACGTTAAGAGGTTGTAGAACCTCTCTGCAAAGTTGTAGTGTCACTGCTCGCACGTGGCGGCGTTCGGCAAGAAAGCGCCCGAACCGGCAGTTTTCTCTCCCGCTGCATTTACATCATAGCTTCGTTGCTTATCTCCTTGAATCTATAACTAATACTAATAGCGAAATATACCACTAACTTTTGTTAATAACAGGATCAAAAGTTTTCGCAAGAAACCCGAAAAACAAACAAAAGTTTCCTACTTATCTCTTTTCTTCATATATTGCGAACAATAGCTTCCTGACCCGAATACCTTTATTTAAGTGAGCAATTCTTTGTTAAATGTAGACACCGTTACACAAGTACCGCTTAAACATTATGTGTATATAATTTATTATCGACGTATTCTATTACATTAGTCTAAATTAGTGTTATTAACTCGTTGCTCAGGATTAGTTCGTATTAGTGCGCATTATGACGGTTCAGCGTCGCAGTGTGCGTGCGTGTGTGCACGTGTGCGCGCGTTTGTGCGTATGCGCGAGCGCCGCCGCGGCTGATCCGGTGTTTGCTAAACGCTTAGCAATTAACAAATAATTTACAATCTTATATAATCTCAGTGTATTGACGTAAAGGTCGTTTACAGAGTAATGCATTAAGCTCTTATTACAGATCATTCTTGGATTCGTCCTCATCTGACACATTTTCCTAATCCAATCTTACATAACCGAAGTTTAAAATTATGATCAAAGCCACGGTTTTTTCAATTGTAAATAGCGTCACCATTATCATTAATACATTCGTAACGGGACCGCGGCTGTGAAAATATTTGTAGGAGGCGCTGTGAGGTCATCGTTATCGATACTGATAACAAAAAACATTCGGTTATTTCGTTTATAAAAGTAAAAGTGCGACTTTTTTGCACGCCTGAAATTTTAATATTATTTTTATTGTGGGATCAAATTGTATCGCATGAAGTAGGAACCTAATTTTTATGCGACTAACAAGTGGCACTTAGTAGGTTTGATGTACCTTCTACCTTATTTTTAACATAATTATGTTCTTAACATTGCATATCGATATCAGTCTATAAATAAAATACAATAACGGATTTGTTCAAATTTATTGTATTATAAATGTATGAGAAATGTAATCCTTTTATAGCCGCTGTTTAATTAACGACAAATCGTTCATTGAAACAGGCAAACAATATACACAGGTAATCACTTAATTAAGCATAATATGTAGCTTAAAAACTAAGTTAATAAATAAATAACAAAAAACAATCTCAAGGATAATGTATCACGGTACAATTGAACGCACGTATTAAGTGAGATCACGTCGTTTGCTCAGCGCTCGGGAAAGTTACACACTGCTTAGATAAGTCACTTAAACTTTATTATCAACAAATCCATAGCTGTATCTAAATAAAATTAAAATGTCTGTTTGACAATAATAATTTTCTTGGATTTCAAAATTTTCTCAGGGTTTGTCTGACTGTCTGTTTGTTCCAGATTATCTTCGATAAGGTTGGCTAATTTTGACGGACTTTCAATAGTGGATAGCCCCAACGGCACATTATGGATAAGGAGTAAAACAATATTAAGTACTTTAAATTTTGAAACTTAAAAGTTATAGATTGTCAGGAAGACATCACGGGCAGTAGCTAGCCTTACATTAAAAGTAAAAGTGCGTGACTCAACGTGTACAATGAGCACAGTCGAGAGTGCATACAATAGCCACCCTCGCGGATCCGCTTCCGACGACCCATTGTCTTGATGCGCCGAACTTCGCCACCTCGCCCCTACTGAGCGAACTGACAATACAAGAGCAACTAGTCTCACAACTACTTCACCCCTATTCACTGTTTAGGATCATCTTCCTAGCGTTTTCAAGTTTTTTTTTTTTTGCCAGAATCCGCTTATTATTCTGGCCTAGGCTATTGATTTTTACATGTGGCGATTGTTGTATGATCTTCGCAATCCCGGGTAGGCCAGTAACTATTTAGATTTTTTAGAATATTTTACTTACCTACTATGATTAACGATCATAATCCAGTGGCAGAAATAACAATCGGGGCTAACAGCTACATATTCTATGGGGTAAGGGGGGAAGACGTTTGAAGACAACCACAAAGACCTAGAAACAAATAGTTGTACAAATACAAATATATGCACCGATAACACTATTCCAGAGCGGTCGTTATACTGTGAATTTTATTATAAGAGTCAACGTTAGACGATACTTCAATCGTAGTGGAACCAGTGGCGGATTAAACTGTAGCTAAAAAAAACCCTAGGTCCAGGCGTGCCTACTTTGCCTTAAGGATAATCCGCCACTGAGTGGGACCAAATTTATCTTTAGAACTGCGATTGCGATTGATTTATCTTTAGTAATGCGTTTTGTAATTGGTTCTGTGTGTTTGGGCGTCCTTGTGAGTTATCTCATGTCTCGGGCAGCATATGAAAGAGTGGTCGTCCGTATACTTTTGGGTAAATTTTCTAAAAAGTCGTTAGGGCAACACACAGAAGTAGGCACGCAGGTGTCCGGCTGGTCTCGATCGATTAGCATACTAAGTACACTCGTAGAGTTTGCAAATCAACAAGGCACGTGACTGATTCATGTCAGCTGAATAAATGCAAAGAATGTAGCCAGTAGGTACACGTCAAGAACCAGCTTTCTAAAGCTTTTGTAATAAGATAAAACATTTTGTAACAATTTATATCAAAGAGGACAAATTTGTCTTACGAGATGAAAATGAGAACTATTTTCATGCTCATGAAAAAAAGTTGTGCATTTTGTCGTTTCTAGACAAAACTGGTGAACTGGTGTACTGTGTGTGTCTGTCTATCAGTCAATGTCATATTTGCGAAAAATATTTATTAGACATCAAAATATATGTATAATACGTAAATAAAACAATAAAATCAGCACAATATAATAAATTAATGAGTTTTTAAATTTAAATTTGATGACTTCGCGGAAGACGTTCGAATGGAGACAAAGAGGTGGAAAGATTTAAAATCGATTCTAAAAACATTCGACGTCAAAATACTTGTTTATGTAGGAAGTTTCCTTTTCCTCCGCTTTATTACGATTTCGTATTAATTTGTTTTTGTTATTGTAAAGGACGATAATTATAGGCGATATAATAAACTGTGATTAAGTAACAGCAAATTAAGGGCAATTTAGAGTTTTATCGACGGCATCTTCGCGTGATTAGCCAAATAGGAAGGAGGAAGAGACGCTGCGGCTGGTAGGGCCAGTGATCTCATGTGTCACGAGATGCAGCGCCGGCCCTCACCTCGTCTAATTATCCGCGGCACGTAATAAAACCATAAATTGTAAAACACATTATATTCAAAACTTGAAGAAATAACTACGTTTGCCAAGAAACATAGTATTTCTAACGTGTCTCTAGATCCCTAGGTCCCTCTTGAGGGAGGGCGTCCTACACTACGTCTTGGCAAACGTAGTGTAGGACGCACTCCGGCCCGTTGGACTGACGACATACGCGCGGTTGCCGGAGCGGGCTGGATGAGTGTTGCGGAGGACCGGGATATTTGGCGCAAATTTGGGGAGGCCGATATCCAGCAGGCTGGACTGTGATTGGCTGACGACGAAGAAATAAAGTAAATCTATTTCTAAGAAAATCTCACAAGTCGTAATATCAATCTATTGTATAGACGTCACAGTTTCCTCGTAAATGCTTTGTTTTCATAACGAGCATAATAAACAATGCACGTTTTAGACGAAACGGACGAAAAGCTATAAAATGTCGTTATAGCCTTATGACTGGAGATAAACAAGCTATAATGGGGAGTCGATCGCGTAAGAACGACCGCAACACGCTGGGCCGTAATTGATTGAGACTGCTGCGAGACGTCACGCACATATTAATGGACCGCACACACGAGGGACTACTGCTTACAGACAAGTAAATCACTATATATCAGCGAAAACAAAAGAATTTAGTCTGCGGAGGATTTATATAAATTCACGAGATTTCAAAAAGTCTATGTCAAGAAAAGTATTGTTCTTGCCCGGTTTCCTCTCAGTTCTGAGGCTTATGTTTCCATATAAAGCATAGTATTTATATGACGTTCAAAAAGAGAATGTATATCCCAAATTTGAATAATAATATTTCATTTATCAAATGTTCGCTCATGTCCTCAGTACTTCGGGGGACTTTTTTACGAGGCACTTTAAAAACCTCGATTGCGTCAAGCGATACATCATTCCCATGCGTTCTCTTTGTGATGATCCGGCAACGCATTTTGTAGTTCCTCTGGTGTTGCAAATGTCCTTGGGCGGCAGTATTCACTTACCATCAGGTGATCTGTTAGCTCTAATCCTATAAAAAAAAAACAGAAACTCCTCGTCTGTCCCTGGTGTGCACCGCTTCTAAAGCCTCCGTTCAGTAAGGCTATTCCGACTAAAAATCGAGACTCACTCGGTCTGTCAAATTTGAATAGTTAAAAAATTGCTATAGAATACCTATCCAGTGCATACATTTATGTAAAAAATGACAAATACTTTACTACGACTCGGTCCCGCTACATGTACTTGTAGGTACAATCGTTTAAGTAAAGTGTAAAAAATTAGCTTGAGTGAGTCTCGATTTTTGGTCGGATTAGTCCTACAGAAAGTTCTCGCCGTCATTCGTGTGCGCGTCCACTAAAGGCTCCGTTCGATTTGAGCTCGCAAGCGATGACGCGCGTCGTCGCGCCGGGAGGCTGAAACTCCTCAACGCATAATGTTAATACACGCATTTCGGCACATTATGATTCATCGGTACTAGCTCTCCTTACACAATAATTAAATAAATAACTATCTAATAATCCAACAGTGTTTAATGACGCATAATAAAGTGGTGTATTTGACATCTGTACTAAGTATTATTAAGTAAGATCACTCGTGCTCTAACATGTTGTTTATTTGATCAAAAGATTAAACTGACAAACGAAAAACTGAGATATCACACATTTGCCATTGACACTTTGTAAATAGCAACATAGTTATGTAGTAAAGAGTTCTATTTATTTATAAAATATTAATGAGACTATTTAGTTAAAAAAAATCAGTAAAAATACTAAATTAGGTGTAATTTATTTTCAATCAAAAGAATTAGTAGTCGTTTTTGGTAACTTTGTTTCCTTATACGCAGTATCAACCGCAACCTGTGTAGTTTTTTTTTATTAATGTGAATTTAAAATATAACTTACAAAATATACTTTTTACCGTTTGGAAATACCCGCAAGCTCAAGGTTTCATTGGGCTTTTATTAAAAGCAGCGCAACTCAGCTCCATTTTTATTGAAATGAATGTTCAATTGTCTGCCGAAAGTTCTCGTACGGACTCGGTAATGCAGTTTTATTAGACGTATAATTTATTACATCATGGAATGTTAACATACATAGATGTTGTACAGATATCTGTAGTTCCTTATTCATTTATTTCAAACTAGTTTTAGAACAAATTAACAAACAAACGGTTTTGGATTTCTATTAGTAGGGATTCTTTATTGCACAATATTGCTTACTCTATGACGCACAATGATGGTGTGCAAAAAAGATTTATACCTAAATAAATATAATTATAATACTTAGGACTCGTAAGTTACGAGTGTAAAACGAATAAACTTTCGAAAAAGATACTAATATTTTTCGTGATATTTTCTCCATTCCTGGAATAAATGTAATAACAGTAGGTAATTCCGAGGTTGAGCTTTGAATGAGAAGTAAGTTTAACCTCCTGTTAACTACATGTACCTACTGATGTTCACCAGTACATCACACACCGGTAGGTACCTTACTACGCGTTGGTGGCGACTCATATACTTATACCTACAATGATAACTACCAATTTTAAAAATCTGCGTCCAAAAATACTCTCTAACAAAAAAAAAACCCATTGATAAAGCAAGAATTATTGCGTAACTATTTACTGAAAAAAATAGTATTCTACATCCTCATACGGAATCGTCTTCAGTTAATCGCTAAGAAAATTAGCAATAGCTCTTTTAACATAAGACAAAATCCTTCGCTTCATCTAATGATGCAAGAAAATTAAATAAATGTCGCCGACTGAATTCCTGATAATTGTGCTTCGAGCTCCGATTGCAAGTAATTACATCTCGATGGAAAACACAATTATCTCGTACACGTACTTTAACAGAGCCTCATGCACCTGAGGCAACACCAGTTATTGCTTCACAATATATTGCCCATTTCCTATAACCACTACCGAGTATTACACCACTTAAAAATATGAATCGACCTTTAGGTGAGTGAAACAAATTGCAGCTGCTTCCTATAATATTAAACTGAAATTTGAACAATTGTTACATAGATAGCGTAAAATGAAGTCTAATAACTATATTTTTATTGAACTGGCTCTTAAGGAAATCTGTAAACAATACCCGAACAGTTACTAATTGCTTTCGTGTCATAATATTAAGGCAATTACTCTTCACCGAGGATACTTTGACAACATAATTATTACAAGAATTTAAATGTTTTTGCAGCTCGATTTTCCCCATTATTTAAAACTGTACTTTTGATAATGAAAATGGTTACTTTAAAGTTTTCTTATCATTAAAGCGGGCAGTCAATAATAATATGATAGTTACCTATGTATGTATTTAGTTTTTTTTTCAAACTATCTGTAAATTCTATGTACGCACCGCACCGTCCCAGTTTTATTATATTTACATCGGTTGTTCATTAAAATTTGTTTTTGTGTTGTCAATATTCGCACGTAATTATTTGCGCCTTTTCCATTTATCGATTTAACTTTTTTATCAATTCGAACCAGTCCGCGTCGGTAAATAATGAATAGATAACAAGCAAAATAACAGCGTTGCGAAATGTACTTAGTCATTAGCGAGTCATTACTGGTTTAATTTTAAAATGTACAAGAATTGGACGATAATAAAAAACAAATTGTACAATCTTTGATTTGTTTTCCGGTAGCGAATTGCTCATATCTCAGTCACGTAACGTGCCCCGTGCACTGGCGGGTAAGAACCCATTGTCACTTGTCGTGTGTCGGATTTTTATCGGATGTTCCAGTGGCAGAACATTATATATGAAGCTATTCACACTTGTCGTCCGTAGATTTGTATAGACCGACCATCCGATTAAAATCCGGATCCGACTCACAAGTGGGAATGGGCTCTAATATCATGTTCCATTAAATGACTTCTGATAGACGCTATCGGCCGTCTCGCCTCCGACGCGCTGCCTCTGCTTATTGATTACTATTACATAATGTTTGTTCGGATACAATACAACACATAGATACATTTAAACGTGCACATTCCTCATAATTGAGATCGTATCGGAGGATGTCGTTCGGCGTGTACACGAGGAGTCAAAACAAAACATTTTCTCAACAGCTTAGATTTTTCTCAAACGGCGATCTTGCTCCGATTTCTTAATTGTTTGTATTTGACACGTCATCGTCATTGCAATGTTATCTATATTTGTTAAGGCAATGTAGCGTGACACATCACTGCAAATTCAGACAACGCCAGTAGCCGCGCGATGTTCCTCGTGTCGAATGTCAGACGTGTCCACCTGCGCAGATTGTTGGACCACCGCAGCTGATGTCGCGCTCAATCAATTAGAAAAACATCGCCTGCTTTTGCTGATACAGGTAAAATTACTTAACATAGACACAAAAAATACGCTTAATATTATAAATGGCCACTTACGAAGATTAAGCATTTAGAAATATACAGGTGGTATCCCAAATTCATAGATTACGAGTATTCTATACGATACGGTCGTTAGGTACTTTTAAGGAACTGTAGATTTTTTACTACAATTACACTAATCCATCTAAATAACTATAATATCATCTGCTCTATTATGATTTTTTTAAGTCGATCCCCCTTTGCGAGAAGTTTCCTCGGATAAGAATAGCGAAGAATAGGCGTCAGGTAAATATAAAAACCCTTCAACGTTTAGAAGTTCTCAGAAATCGTCGTCGAGGACGATGAGTCACCCGGAACAAAGGACTCCAGTAGAATAAAAAATAAAGGATAAGGCGTCGGCAGCGGCGGGACAATGCGGCCGCAGCCCGCGCGCCGAGACCCTGCCGACTGCTCGTTACGTCACTCACAACAGTCTCACTTAAAGCAAAAAACACTAAAAAGAAACGGTCTTATATTTACGACAAATCCGGTTATATATACGCACAAATCTTTTATACATATAGACGAAGATGAGAGATACCTAAAACCTTTTTTATTCATCCCGTAGCGACGGCGCATACATGGAATACAAAAGTAATGAATGAATGCGTCGTAACTTAATGTGATAAATAAATAATTTAACGTAAACATGATGAATAGGTGGTTTTTTTACATAAGAGCTTAAAATAGCCGAATAGGGTTGTCAACTGCATATATGAAAAATACTAGGATTCAAAAAGGTACTGGACAATCAAGCTAAACCAAGATGCAGTGATATAACAACAGGTGGCATACACGAGTGACACTTTGAGGGGTATTTTTAGGTAGGTTTCGTTTAATATAAAATCTAGGATGCCTTAAGAACCAGGACATGTCTAGGACCTGGGAAAATGGAGGGTTGGCAACCCTATTGTAAAGGGTAGTTGTTGATGACGATCACTTGGAATCGCGTGCCCGACCGACCTCGCTCCACATCATCTTGTTCTTACAGTGCTCTTAATAAATAAATTAACGCGACAGAACAAGAGATCGGTTGCGACTTAATTCAGTTATTACATCAGCTGGCGATTAAGTCACGTGTTAAGCAAGTCACGTCCTTGAGAGTCTCCGGGCACTGTAGAACTCGATGGTAGCGGGTAATTGCTCCCGATGTGTCCATTACGTAAATTGCGATACAGATACAAAAGAATTGTATGTAACTCCTGCTGGTAGTCGCTCATTACTTCTACCGTTAACAAGCTTGCTAAAATAGTAAATCTGTCGAAATGTCTGGCGAAGGCGATTCTACACTTTCTCAGACACATATTTTCGAACTTGAATGTTTTTATTGTTTCGTTTTCGTGCAAATTGTGGTCGATGATTCATAAGATGATAAAAAACATAAACAGGTAATTTAATTCTAAACAAGACATCTCGTATAGTGTTAAAAAAATCAATCATTTGAAATCACGAAGAGCAGCGCCGCGATTGAAGTTAATCGAGGAATTATTCAAATGCGTTCAGCAAGCGGTTTTACATGTGACGTGACTGATAAAATATGTATTTATTATAATGTTGCTGAATATTAATTTATGATGAAGACATTAGTTCATTTTCATATAATTGAGCTAAATCTGAATTCAGTACAAAGTGTGAACAATAGGTTTTAAATACGAAGGCCGAGCTAGCGACTTGTTGTCTAGCGATCAACCTATCACATTTTACAGGATCAATGTATTACACAGGGAAGGCCGTCAACACAGCCGCGGATCAAAAACAAAAGTATACACTTTAAATATTTATATTTTTCTTAAATAAGTATATGTACAACTAACTTCAACTGGTCAGATAAAAAATTAAAAATTTTGGAAAAACCCACGACGTATGCCCCTTTAAAAATCATCGAAAAAGCAATAAATAAAATAAAACACCCCCGACATACGAAAGGAAAAGACACAAGATAAACTTACTAAAGCCTTTTAAATAGCAATCATATGTCGCGAGGT
>DVVJ01001777.1:0-10712 GCA_018234505.1 Junonia neildi neildi
CCTGCGATGGCCGCCACAGCACGGGAAACGGAGAGGCTACGGGATCGCTTTCGCAGCACGTCCGCGGCCTCTCCCGTGCGTTGCTCCGATCGTGGCTTGCGGAGCCCTTCTCAGGAGGGCGAAGAATGGACTCGCCCTCCCCCCCCCTGGTGAGTACACCGGCAGTCCGGACTGCGGTTCTGCTCTCAGATATTTATGCCGTAACATCATTAATCATAACAAAAAGAAACCTTTGCTTCATAATGATGAATCTTATTTTATACTGTTATCATTTATTGATTTACAGCTTTAAATTTTCGTACACTGAAACCAATGTTTATTATATATTATTACCTACATTATGCCAAAAAAGTGTAGCAAAAACATCGGTTTCAATATTAACAATTTGCCTATTAGGTGCTCGATTTTCGAACGTCAAAAACAAAAAGAAAATTGATGTCTATTACATAAGATAAAAAGGATTCGTAGATTTTTCCATTACCCCGTATAATAATCAACGACATAGTAGAACTGAAAAAAGACAATATCCATTATTTTTCCCTAATCTAATGGATGCGGGGGCGGACTCTTAAAACACATTTCGTAACTGGATACAAAAGACGACGACCGGAAATTTATTTGATTTGACGTTAAACTTAGGCCTATTTTTATTATGTACAATTCTCTATATATTTAATTGTTTTTTTTTTGTTTTGACTTGTCTCTATTGTTGCTGATGGAGGGCATAAAATCTACTCGTATTTAATATAAATAATGATATGTATTGTATGAATTGATGTTGAATGAAATTAATGAACTTGTTGAATGTACTCCCACAACTAGATAAGGAAAAATAGAAATTAATATATAACGGGGAAATAGCAAAATTGTTTGGTTCAGGGTGGCCATCTTCATCAAACGTGTTCACAAAATAACACTACCATACTTGACTTGATTATCATTTTAACGAATAACACTATTCAACACTATCACGATTACAATATCACTAAGTAATCATTAACAAATCTGATGGAGTTTACAAGATCAAACGTTCAGCGTGTTCCCACGTCTCAAACAATAATAATCGTCTCGTCTAGGGCTTGGTCTGATTTATACTGGCACTACACGTTAAACTGTCCACTGACATTTGCTGTGTTACCCGACAAATACCTCATGAGCGCCATCTACACATGACTTATACAAACTAGGTAATTACAAATCGACTTATTAAGTCATCTGATGGTATTAAATTTTGCGATGCTACGACATATATTTATTAATTATTATTAAATGTCGTAATCGTGAAATCACTAAGAAGACTATTTTACAGTATTTTAGTGTCTGAGGTTTTAACCGCACGAACAGATTCTTACTCTAAAGGGTCCTCTTTATCATAAAGACTGTCTTTGCACGATTTTTAGATGTTTAATTATAATGTTTATAAATAGATATATAAATTAATATTTTTTGTAAGCAAAATATATGTACATACTTGAGGGAAATCGTAGGAAACAGCTAGTACTTATTTAAGGAATTAGAGCACAATATTTGATCTAATATTCTATTTGTATGATAAATACATATTTCGTATTCAGCGTAGTACTTGTTCAGCCGTTAACTGTTCAAATCAACAAGTCAAAATTATTATTATTGCTCATATTATCTGCTCTACGTGTTTAGATTCATAATAGCTCACTAATTCCGTAATGAGTGACATTACATAATCAAATATTCATCAAATGTTCAAATCACTAGTCTGTTATTGAATGCTAATTAATACGTGATTAAGTCTTAGGCACTTAATTGGTTCAAAATTGACTTTTGGCTACCGATTATGACACTTTTCCTTTTGTTTTGTTTAATTAATCAATTCATTTTTTACATAATATGAGTTCTAAAAAATAATATAAGAAGAGATAATGTATGAAATATCAGTTCATATAGCTTTTTAATAGTGTATAAATATATAAACAATATCACAGCGGCCATGAGGGGTCAATCGCACAAAACTATCGCTTTCAGTTCGCATTACATTTCTGACATTTTATTTTAATCAAATATCAAAAAAGTAAAACTAACTAAAATATGACACGCCATATGTATCAAAATATTGGTATTGTGAACCTCTTCTTTAAAAATCTTAATAGAAATATTTACATTACTTAATGCTTATACTTTTTGTATAGTACATTATCAAGGATAAGAATTGTATTTTTACTGTTTATATTGTTGATTATTCTGAAAGCTTCAATCGACATAATCCTTTGTTACCGTCAAAAATTCTCTAGAATTCTCTTTGATTTACAACAGACAATGGCTCCCTGTAGAGTCTAATTTTAATTTGACGTACTTCTATTCCTTTGGTAATTCAACAATCTTAATTTGATGAACTTCGAAGCTATTTCTGACAGGCTTACTTAAGCTAATTACCTACTAATAATATATTTATGTTTATATAAAAAATTCATGATCGTTTTTTGAGATTTGAAAACGTAAGGAAAGATTGCGTTTAAAATATTAATTAGGACTTGTATAGAATGAGTATATAACAATTTGTAACAAAAGTAATAATTTCTTGTTAAAACGTATTAGGAAAATATTAGGCGTTTAACTTGCGAAATCCCATGATTAAAAAAATCATTTTTTTTCTATAATCCGCGAAATCAACAAAAATCTGTCTGGTATGATGTACACATAACATTCTGTGTACCGATACCGAAACCGTAGCATCTTAACTATTATACATACTATTTTCTATAGTATCGGCTTACACCCGACATTTTTTGGTCCTTCGAGCCGGATGTGAACCAGCGACCTATGGAACACCCGACATCATTAGTTGATTAAAAGGTATCTTACATCCACAGAAACTAAAATAAATAAATAATAAATAAATATATACGAACAAATAACACAGATTGAGCTAGCCCCAAAGAAAGTTCGAGACTTGTGTTATGGGATACTAACTCAACGATATTTATAATAGATACATATACACATCCAAGACCCAGGCCAATCAGGAAAAGATCGTTTTCCATCATGACCTGGCCGGGGATCGAACGTCGCAGGCAGGCGACGTGGAGACAAAGTTTATATAAACAAAACTATTAGGTCCTATTAGAATTTTACATAAAGATATGAAATATTAAACTTCAGTGACAACAAGAAATAATGGACGTTGAATATTCATGAGTGCTATGTCATTGTTATCTGGTGTCCATCCAACAGTGCATAGGTTAAACACTATTAAAGGTCCCGCCGCATTAATATGCAAATTGGAATTCTGTGCGTACAGCCGACGCAGCCGTCAATCGTTACGACTAATCGATTGATAACTTACAGTTTGTCGGCTACTACTTTAATAAATAACTTTTTGACGATAGTAGCGTAGTCACTGCAACTGACTGAAGCACTAACACTCGCGGGTTCAATATCCGCTCACGATTGCCCATATGATTTTATTAGGGATGTTGAATGTAGGTAAAGCGTTTATTTACTTATTATATTATTTAATTTTAGTTTATCAGCTGCTACCCGCAACTTCCACGCGATGATTGAATATAACTCCCAGGGATATTTCCGAATATCTTGGTGTAAATACTAATAATATAATAATATTCAAACTTACAAAATTTCGCCTTTACTTATATTACTTATATTATCAATTCTACCAGTGGCCCGCAGCTTCGCACACGAGTAATTTTGCATTCAAACGTGGTTCCTCTTTGCGGAATTTCGTGAAATCCATTCTTAGAGAATCTCTACACAGCGGAAGGAATATTTCTGCCATTCAAGTTTCTAAGTTCCAGGTCTAGCATGATGATTAAGTATAGAAATAATTTCTTTAACAAGTGTGGCCACTGATGATTAATCTAGTGATAATAATATATCATTAAAATCGATGGTTACTTTCATTCTCACTCTGAGAATCTTGTCTTTGTTCTTAACTTGTTTACTTGCTGGCAAGTTTTTGTTAACCCAGGATAAAAAATCGATTATAGATTCTACCCAAATCCGCTGTCAAATTACTGCGCATTTACAAGGAATATCCACCCAACCCTTCACAAATTTTACCGTCTATATTATTAGTTTCATATAAAAATAAATATATTTACAAGGCCTGCTTTTATACTTCAATTCCTCTATCGACCATGTGATTTGGCACACGGATAATTTGAGTCACGGAAACGGAAATGGTTGATTTATTTTGGTCGAGCTAGTTCGAATCCACCACTAACGAACCAGTAAATGTGGGTAGATATTAATAAAAGTAAGCAATAATGACTGTATAAACACGCCCTCAAACTTATCGGTAACTTTCTTTTAATAGAAGGCAAAAAATGGATTCCTGATGTATCAGGAAATCAAGGAATATGTCGTCAGCTTAAAAAGAAATAAGAAATAAAGTGTTTACGAAAAAATTAAGCTAATTAAGGGGAAAATGGAATATTATTAATAACAAATAATTGGTATTCCAGTAAAAGGCATGTGTTGCAGCTGTTACGTGCACCAAGAACCGCTTTTCGAATCGGATTCAATTTGGAAAACTGAGAATTATAAACAAATGTGTTCAACAAGCAACATTGTTGTATTTAGGTACAAATGAAAGCTGAACCAAATCAAACGGTCCAACGCACAGGCTGCGCTGAGAGCATTTTGTTCCATACCATATAGAAACAATAGCGATAAAAATAAAAAAGTAACCGTTGAAGCGTTTGTAACTTCACACTGTAAAAAAATACATGAAACGAAAAACCGAAATCGATTTTAGATCAATCCATTGAGGGAACAAAACTGTAGGACGAAGTAATTATGATTACAAAAGAGTTTTGCGGATAAAATGTTTCACTCCAACACAAAAGGCTACGAAATTGATATTTATTCTACCTCACTCATCGCGTATGTTCAACCGTCTACTTTTGTTTTAAAAATTGTTAAATGTGTATTTTTCGTTTTAAAACTACCGAAGGCTGATTGATGCGATGTTACAATGTAGTTTTCAATATTACTATTTAGTTTAGTTACTTAACAGATAGTCTATAGTTTCGCCATGTCCGTTTGTCTGTCTGTCTGTTTGTCCGCGGCTTTGCTCCGAGACCCTTAACAGTAGAAAGCTGTAATTCGGTATGAGTACACATATAAATCACACCGAAATGTGTAAAGTGAGACCAAAAATTTTTTTTCTCATTTATCCCATGTTGTGGGGTATCATTGGATAGGTCTTTTAAAAATATTATAGGTGTGGGAGAACCATTTATCCGAATGAGGAACTGTTTTCGAAACATTAAGCTTTTAATTAAGTGTCAATTTTTTTTAGAGTCAAGTGTCCATGTGAAAAAATTCATGATACATATAGTGAATTTAAGAGGAAAATTATCACGGCTACCTGGGCTTTTATAGTTATCGAGTTATAGCTGATTAAAGTAAAAAGAAATATTTCACACAAATTTCATTGAAAGTTGTTAAGATAAATGTTAGTCGTTAAGAAACAAGTTAATTTTAAAGACTATACATGTTAATGAATGTTTGCACATTATTATGGCAACTACGGAACCCTTTACGCGCGTGGCTCGACACGCACTTGGCCAGTTATTTATAGCTCATCTAATATTGGTGTCGGTCGCTGATCACTTAAAATCAGATCATATTCCTTGTCTATCACTTCTATAAATAAATTAAATTATAATAAGCGTATCATTTTACAAACAACAAACATATCGCGTAACAACCAAAAAATCACCAACAAAATAATATCATCATTTAATCGACACCGTTAAATAAATACGATTAATATAATTACTGTGTGAATACATCGTTAGTAATATATACTATGCCGAGGCTGATTGGAAAATTGACCCAATTTACGGAATAATTGGTTAGTCAGAATTTTGAGGCCTCCGCATTATTGCCTTAACTAAATTTAGCGATATATTACTTTGTAATTAGTGAAATAAATACCGTGTGATTAAAACTATGATACCGTTTAGATAAACGAATTAATTCTGATATTATATAATGTGCTACTTAATTAGAAATTCAATTTTATTCCACGTTTTCCAGCTATTGTCTGAAGATTGTCGATACATTTTTTGTGTAAGACAGACAATCTAAGCAGATAGAATAAAAATGCCACATTTATTCAAATTAAATGACTATTTTAGTTAATATTGTGATTATATTCGCTTATACATTTTTCCTTTATGGGGATGAAATTTCATAGAATTCAATAATCTTAGTGGTTCTCTCCATAAAACAATTTTTTTAATTTTCCCGTCAACAAATTTTCCTGTCATTTTAAAATTTTTAGGTGTAACTTTTGTAGTGATATCGTGATGAATCTCTTTATTCATATATTATATATCTAAAATAATATTTCAACACATGTTATAATTTAAATAAATTCGAGACACATCAATATCAACCGGATGGCTACGAAAAGGCATTCAAAATGATCTCCATCTTGCGAGAGGTGATCCTTGAAACGCGTTCGTCAATGCGCTCTCGAGTTATTGCTTGGAAACGAGCGGCCTCCTGGCCTACCACCGCTACCACACCACAACAAAACCAAACACACTTCCCCCCCATTACTAAACATTGCTGGTTTGCTTTGCAAGATATATCAGAGCGTGCTAGTCACGCAGCAATGGATAGCAAAATTTTGGAAGTGTCGTGTCAAATCGAGCGCGAGCTCCGTGATACTTCAGTCGAGTAGGTAGGTGAAGTGTAAGTGCAGACATGCATTATGCAGTGGGTGTCGATAGAATTACTGGTCTATAGCCTGCATCATCATAAACTTAGTTTATCTTATACTTAGAAAGTTGGATGTAAGTTGAAACAGGAGTTGGTAACTTAGTTGATACTTGGACAAGGAGCAAGGAATGCATTATTCGTGAAAATAGATAACGTCTGAACGTTTATAATGGTTTGTTGATACTGTTGCTTTATGGGTACTTGGTTTCCCTACAAAATTTTTAACTCTAAACTTTAAATGCAATATAATTTATTCCGTAATCGAGCGTTGTACCACTTATAAAAAAATATTCGCATTTTAATTAAAGATTAGATTGACGACGACGATTGGTATATTAATTTTATTTACATACACACGTATGAAAGAACATAATGTTTGCGAATTTATTTTTCTAATTCAACAAAAAGTAGGTTTTAATTACACGCTGTATAGCCTAAATCCTCCACCTCGTTTAATCTTAAAGATACTTTGATTTGAAAATTAAAGTCTTATTAAGCAAAGAACAGGTCCCAAAAAAATCTATTATTAGAAAATTGCAAACAATTTTAATTTCCTTGATCACATTTATAAATAGTGTTAGCTTTAAACATATTTTAATTGATTTTTTTCTATTGTCTAGACAGTACCATACCTATACACAATTATAAAATCACGTCATTTTCTATTCATTGTACCCTTTAGAACACCCTATACGTGAACCGTAGTGTAATAACGGACGATATCAAACGGCTCGATATTGATGAGTTGAGCCCAACGCCGGCGTCCGCCGCGCAATGAATCACAGGCATTACCTGACCTGTACCACCACCTCTCAATTACCAGCCCCAAATGTCTTCCTACGAATCCATTGCTCATTCAATATGAACCATACTTTTTGGACTGTAACAAAAGCGGCAATGGATGTTGTTGTCTTTTTTAATGGTTGTGGGTGGAAGGTTTTTCAATACAAGTCAGGCCATAGTGCAGGCCGAAATGTTCCCGTGATATATGCAAGTGCTATATACGCTACGGAACTGCAAGTTTTAATACGTAATGAGTCTGATTGACGCTCCGGTCTTTATTTATGACCGTGACGTGATTTTGCAAACGTTGAAATCATTTCGGTTCACGTATGAGGGCTATTGTGCTTTATAATGCTTAAAAGGCCATTTGTGTATGCGTTTTCAGATCACTTATGTATTGGCGAATTCTGAGAGTGTTTACTGAATTATTTCATTCTGTTTCGACACATATTTGGACCTCGCTTCTTTCGTACGCTTATGTTGCTTATTAAGGGTGCGTTTAGACTAAACGAACATCAAGCAAGCGAGCATTCTAAGAACGTTCTAAGAACATTTTTGTTTGCGGACAGACCAAAGAAAGAATGCTCTATGCCTTTATACACAATAGGAATTTAATCGAATGGGGCTACCAAACATTCGTTCGTCTAGTGTTAATGTACACTAAGTAACAGATTTATATTGTGGTGTCAAAAAATATATATATTTTTAGTTTTTCCTCGTAACGTTAAATGTTGTTAAAGCAATTTGTGTGTGCTTATATATGGTGTAAGTGTACGGGAGCGCAATAATTAAGTTTTAGTTAAATTTACGTTGCCTCAAAGATAAAGTTATTCGTACACGTTAACGTAGTTTGAGCTAATATTATAGTATAATAAGTTGACCTGACTTTCGTCGCTGTGGAGTTGGAATAGAGGTTAATTTATTGACTTCTGGATGTCTCAGTGGGTGTAATGTAACTTTTTATATTACGAACAAAAAAGTATCCTCACAATATGTTAACAAATAGCGAAGATAATTATGGGTATGGAAGAAGTACAGTTAAAAATATCGTTGAATAGAGAACTTTTTTTTTCTTAAAGACATTTAAAAATGAAAGGCAAATGAATGGGGCGAATAACTTAATGCTAATTGATCACCGTGGACCATTAGCACTTGAAGCATACGAGTCACAACTAGAATCCGTTCTGGTTTTGTACGGACTAAACAAAGGATATAAAGATACATTCGTACATACATACACCTATAAACATATATATACAAACGTGTCCTGTTTATAATATTAGTATGAATAGTATTGATGAATAGATGAAGAAGAAAAAGTAGTAAAAAACGGACGGAGACTCAGACTCTTTATTACTTAATTCAAGAATTACAAAAATAACACCATGATACTTTAATAGTTGAAAATAAAAATAAAATTTCTATAAAAACTGTGTCAAACCCGAATATAGTCTAATTTGCGTCCCAATAATGCTCGTCCGCTTATTCATTGAATATTTTAATGGTCGCAGCGGCAATGCGACACCGATTCGAAACTGCAGCGAGAACGAATGTTACATAAAACTATACTTTGATAAAATATTGCACGTTTTTATACGGTATCAGAATTTTCTGTTTTTTATTGTCTGTATTAATATTGTAAATCCGGTTAAACTCTGTCAGTTTGTCAATCAATGATTTTGATTAAAGGCATGATAGCTGGAGAGAGTGAAATATTGGTGCTTTATAATAAAACTAGCTGCTATTCCCGACTTTGTCCGCGTCTCTATAAAAAAAAAAGTCTAAAAACAGTCTAAAGATAAAGTGTAAAATGTGTTTATCTAAATTTATAAACCATCACTATTTCAACTTACAGTCAATTCGGTCCGAGCATCTTGCCGTGAAAAAACAAACAAAAATCCTAAACTTATACTTATCGATATAATAATTAAAAATTATTTTACTAAATATAATATTGTGTAGGATAAAATAGGGAATCGATATAATGAAAATATAATGACACATATTCTAATAAAGTAATATCTTCTAGGGAAAATTAGCATACCACGGCTATTTTACGGGATTTTTTTGTTTCATACTTTTCAGTAGTCGGGTTTTAGTTTTTGAACTTAATTTTATTTACATAATTTTGGGATTATGATACCTACCTGATTAGAAGTCTTATAAAATTAATATAAAAATTTTAAAAATTCTACATACATACATACAGGTTACAAGCAAATGCTAGTAATATCTATATATTTAAAATGTACAAGTAAAGCGCTTTCAAATGATACCAAACACGGCATATTTAACTCAACTTTATTTTTTTACTCTGTATATTTTGTCCGCTAGGGGGCGCCACATTGGAATTTGTAAAACTCCATGTAGCCTATAACCAGCGGACAATTAAGACACTTCTAATGATATGTCACTTGTCGAATTCTGATAAATAGTTTAGAAGTTACGTGGGAACATATGAACATACATACATACATACATACATAGCCTGTCAAAATCATAAACCTCCTTTTGCTTTGCCGTAGTCGGGTAAAAATAACTCAGTCATTGATAAGTGACATCTTTGTTCTTGGTTATAACTGTCACATTTTGTCTGAAGGATGTTTCCTAGAAATATATACCGTTTACAGCTGTTGTAACCTTCTTCTCAATGTAACGCTCATCCACTTTAATCCAGGTGTAAAACTCACGGTTTTCATGATGGGAGGTGGTCCTGTTCTGTCCAATCCTTCGTCTAATTATTGTGAATCCAAAATATAAACATTTCTTGGTGCAAATCTAATCAAAACTCTCATAAATTTTTAATTGTTATTAATATTTTTTAAAACTGTAGAGATCTGCTATTACATAGTTATAATTCTTATCCGGTTTTGAAAGGTTACGGTTTCTTATATAAATTGAGACCTAGCCGGGGCATTAATTATGTTCTGTCAATTTCTAAACAAAATAAATCAATTTGAAAAATACGTTCCATCGTTCCTTAAATTCATTAATTCATTATTAAAAGGATATTCAAAATTATGAATTCAAAATGATATAATTGTGAGCAAATAAGCTAACAGGTCATTTGATAGAAAGTTATTATATACCTACCTATACCACCTATAAGCATTGCTGCATTAGAGGACCACTAAATACCCATAAATTAAGGAAAGATATTTTAACGTAATGGATGAATTGGTGAGAGGAGTTAGTTTGGG
>DVVJ01001778.1:0-10711 GCA_018234505.1 Junonia neildi neildi
AATTAAATTCACTCTCGGTATTCCACATTAACAATGTACCATGGTTATATAAACTTTCATGTAACGTTTTTATTTCAGTAAATATTTACAAAATTATAGTTACATCACTAACTGTGAAGGGAACTTAACAGTTTAAATAAATACAATAAATATTTTAGCATTACAGTTAATTATTAGATATTAATTAATACATTGATAGATACCTAAAAAGTTTTCGAAAATGGCTCCTTATTTTATTGTTTCACTATAAGCAATTGCAATTAATGTTTTATTATTTGATACAGTGAATTATTATGACAGAATACATTCTACCTTTTTCTTACTTCATCTGGACAGTTTTTAAAAGGCCACTTAATTTTCTTGGTTTTGGTAGTCAGAACGTTGTTTTTGAAATTTCATCAAATATGTAAATATATGTGTGATATATTACGTTATATTTACGGCCAAAAAACGCTGATAGTGTTTGCACTATTTTAGATAGCGAAAAATTCCAAATTACTTGTAGTGTTCCAAAAATGCTGACCTTCCTCTAAGATGACAAATGACGCATTTCGCTATTTAACGAATCGACGAATACGAATTAAAATATTTTTGTGTTCGATTCTTCGATTTTGGCTTTCAATCTTTCATCAAATTTTAACAGTTTAGTTTGTGGTTTATTTCAGCATCTCAAGGTGGGTATCTACTAACGACAGCGACATCAGTCGCTGGCGACGTCTAAACTACGACGACGACGACTAAATTCACTTAAAGGAGTCTCGATTTTTGGTCAGAATAGCCCTACAGTTCGACTTCACTTCGATTCAAGTCGCTACATTGTCAGCGAATTCTAGTCGCTGTGAAAACTCACGTCTACACGATGACTTCACGTCACCGTCGACAAAAATAGCTGTCAACTTCAGTTGCCGGCGACTGAAGTCACTACCACCCAACACCATAGTAAATTCGTAGTTGACGAGTTACATCCCTAATGACAAAATACAAATTGACATTTGCAAATTGACATCAGACGTCATGAACGAAGTCTGGTCATTTTTCAAAGATTTTTAAGGATAGAATCTACTGTTTATTTAGCATACGATATTTTAATTAACTTTCAATAAAGATTTTTATAAGTTTATGTGTTTGTGTAACAATGCGAAAAATGTATTTTACTAAATACTAAATATATTTAATTCAAGTTTAATTTCCTGGTGTAGTTAGCGAAAATTATTGAATTTAAAAAATTAAAATGATTTTGTTGCACTCAGTTGCCTCCACATTTTATAGAAAACTTAGTCGACAATACACTCAACTAAAATCTTACAATTCAATATGTATTGGAGCCTACCGCATTATACACCAAGAGAGTATTTTTGCAATAAATAAAAATAAAAGATTGAACAGGAAGATTTACACTTCTGCGTTTTTTAACGACAAGAGTGAGGTGAAAGATACTAAGGATATTACAAATAAATTAAATGAAAGTGATTTGTCTAAAGATAAACAAAATTTACTCAAAGAGAAATCTTTGGGTGATATTATAGTTAAGACTGAAACAGATGCAGACAATGTTGTTACTAAAGTAACTATAGAAAAGGCTAAGCCAAAGGAACCTCAAGAAAATGCGAATCAAGTGGTTGCTCCTCCAAGTATGACCTTATGTGGAAGATTTTCTTTGTCATAATTTTGTAATATAACTAAAGTTACATTACTTTTCAGAAAAGAAGAGACTTTTAATAGATTTTTCGGCTTCATACACTGAACGGAACTTTATAACTCCTATGAGAGCTATGACTGAGTACTTGTTGAAACAATCGGATTTGGAAGTATTGCCGAAGGTCTTAAGAAGATCTCCATATGAGTCTGAGCCGCCTATTACTGTGTATTATAGGAAAGATGTTGAAGCTAAAGCTATTGAGGTAAACCTTAGAGACAGTAAATTGTTATATAAAACTACACTTATTTTATTATAAAATTAAATGTATGATGTTTATAGTTATTCCATTGCTCCTTGGAGTTATAATTTTTTTTTTGTATTAATTTATAGTAATCAAAAACTTTTTTTGTGTTTATTGGAACAATAAGTTTTTTTTTGTTTGAATTATTGTATAAATGTTGTTTATTTTATGATTAAAAGTTGTTTGGGTAATATTCAGATTTGGGGTTCAAAAGATGCTCTTGACAAAGAACTGTTACGCCGAGAATTGGATAGAAGAAGATATGAGCAAGGTATTACAACTAACATAATTACATATACAACATTTATATTGTGTTTATATTGAGTTTCAATAAGTATAATAGTATAATTAAATTTTGTAGATGTGTTTACTGTCAAAAGGAGACTTAGAAACTACAGAAGAGAAATGGGTCATAAAAGACTGAAGCATGGAGTTGAGGAAATGGGTTTGAAAACAGTCTCTGGTAGAGTTGTGCTAACAGCCGTCGGAATGTAAGACTTTTTGAATATGACATTTATAATTAAAAATAAAATGTTATTAATTGCTATTGAGAATATTCATACATATTTGTAGATATCACAATGTAAATTCAGTAGGATCCCGATTATCCAGACATTGATTATCCGGATATCCAAATATCCAGACTCGTTTTTCATGGCTCTAATTAACATACTATATAATCCTGTTTACGTTTTTAGCTTTAGATGTCACTTTTAAACGTTTTTAAAAACAGGATTTTTAATACTGTATTTTTCAAATATCATGTGCAAAACCGTTTCTATGATAAAAATTTATAAAAATTAATTATTGCTTGATTTAGTTTTAGTTGTTATTTGATTTTTTATTTATTTTAATTTTCAGAAATGGATGTAACTTTCTTTTTAAGCTTTGTGCATGGTTGTACACAGGATCGCATAGCTTATTTTCAGAGTGCATCCATTCCCTTGCTGATACTGTGAACCAGCTTATTTTAGCATATGGAATACATAAGTCTGTACAAGTGAGTATTGAATACTTGTAATTTTACTTACTTACTATGTGCCATTTTATATTGTATTTAATGAAATTTAGCATCATTATGATGCTTATAACTTAAATAAATGAAAATGGATATAAAACAAATGCCAATTACTTATACTTTTATACTAACACTTTATACTAGTATCTTGTGCATACTATGAAAAATAGCATGCACAAGATACTTGCATAAAATAAGCATATTGCATACTATTTAATTTGTATAGTTGTTTTTTGTTTTTAATTAATTTTTTAATCTAAAGATTGCAGATCCTGACCATCCATATGGCTACACAAACATGAGATATGTTTCATCATTGATATCTGGTGTTGGAATCTTTTGCGTGGGCTGTGGCTTGTCTTTCTACCACGGAGTAACTGGTATCTTAGACCCGCAACCTCTTCATGATTTCTATTGGGTAAGAAATATTTTCTAGCACATTATCTTAGAGAAAAATAGAACTCAAGGAAGCAACGCTGCTAGCAATACCTCCGGATTTTCATTAGTATATTTTAAATTTAAAACATTAAAATGTTCTAATTGCAGGCATACTTTGTGCTCGGTGGAGCAGTTGTTTCTGAAGGAGCAACTTTAATGGTAGCCCTCAATGCCATTAGAAAAGGTGCAAAGGAAGCCAATATGACTTTGTATGAATATGGTAAGTTTGCTTTGTTTGTCTATTGAATTGCAAATTACTAATAAAAATGTACATGCATTAACTTATGACTGTATTCATAGTTTATTTTTATCTTCTTTATTCTTTATTATACATATATCTTTATCGCCTGAGATGTTATCAATAAACAAGGTTTGTTTTTTTTTACAGTAATGCGTAGTTCAGATCCGTCGGTAAATGTGGTGTTGTTTGAGGATACAGCCGCAGTGGCCGGGGTAGTTGTAGCTGGTAGTTGTATGGCAATATCTCAATATACTGGCAGCCCCTTACCAGACGCCATTGGTTGTATACTAGTTGGAACCCTACTTGGCGGCGTCGCTTCTTTTATTATATTAAGTAATGTTGGTGCTTTGGTTGGAAGGTAATAAATAAAATATGAAAAATCCATAAGATATAAATTAAAATGAAAATCTATAATGTGGAATTTCTTGACAGGTCAATTCCACAAGAACAGTTAGATGAAATAAATAGTGTGTTAGAAAGAGATTTCATGATACGAGCTATTCATGACGTAAAGGGTATAGATATAGGAAGTAATCTTATAAGATATAAGGTCTGTGTATTTATTAAATATTATATGCTTTTTAAAATGTTTTCAACTTTAAATTGACTTAATAAGTATAAACTTTTTGCAGGCTGAAGTTGACTTTGATGGTAGAGCTCTAACTAGATCATATTTAGAGAAACATGACTTAAACTTGTTGTTAGAGGTATGTACTTATAAATATTGCGTAAGATTATAAAAATATTCATAAACATTTACAACGCCTATTAAATTTTTATACTACATATGCTTCTGATCAATTATTTCGCAGGATATGAAAAAAATAGATACCATAGATGATGTAGAGGCATTCCTGTTAAAACATGGAGAAAATATTGTTGATATGTTGGGTGGAGAAATTGATAGAATAGAATTGAAATTAAGGGTGAGTTCCTTGACAATGTTTACATAAGATACAGCAATTATTTTTTTTACATTTATTTATAACCTTGTTATTACTTTTTTTTCAGAAAAAGTTTCCACAAATTCGGCACTGTGATTTAGAGATTCTATAAAAATATTAATATTGTTGTAACTTGCTTGTAGTTAACAATACCCGTAGCTATTTAATCTTAAAACTGGAGCGTATTTGTATGTTGAAGAATCAATAATATTGTGATTATTGAAAAATAATTTAAGAATGCTTCATACAATAACTGGTTGAATTTAAATGAGTGTCAGTATCAAAAGCTCCTATTATTCTGGTAGAAAATTTACATACCTTAAAATAAGAGTTTACACTATTAAAATAATTACTATTAATTTAAAAAAAAAATATTTGTTACCAATGTTTAACAATTACTATATACAGATGTTTATAAAATACAGCCATTCTTCAAAATATAACAAAATTCTCAGTACCTCCTATACAATAATATAAAAATTATATGTTTTTTTTTGGTTCTGTTATGTATTTCTTTACTATTTAGAATGTCTAACTAGCAAAAAGAATAAATTACACATGCATCCGTTTGTTAAATGTATTATCATTTTTGAATTGAATATCATTGTTGATTCTGAAATTAAAAGTGCCCTCAGTCCCTTTTTAACTTATTGAACGCTTTTCAAATAATATTTTATTATTTGATTATTATAAAGTGTTTTAATTGTCGCATTGAAATAGTTATATGAATTGCTGTAAGTTCCAGTTTTCTTTCGCATCTTTTGCATTGGATATCATGATCCGAATATTTAAAATATGTTATTTATTAATAAACCTCTGTGATTTTATTGTATATAGGTTTTACAGAGTTAAGTATAAGTAGATATAATCTAAAACTCATTGTGACTGTAAATAAAATGATTAAGTTACTAAGTCGTCTTTTTAATTTTCATTTCACTATATTTTAAACATATTATATGTTAGGAAGTCTGTTCATTCTCTATTAAATGCTTTTACAACTGTATCAATAAAAAAGTTGATGTATATTCACTAAACGGATTTATAGTAGGAAGTGATCTAGCTAGTAAATAATAAATTTATGATGAAAAATCATAATTTAATTAGTACAAAATATAACAATTGCTTCAAGTTACATTTGGATAATTATATTAATAAAATGCTTATAAGCTGATTCAACTAAGACATTATTAATAATACATGTACATTGCATTGTTTTATGGTCAATATATGTTAGATATTTTATAAAATTACCACGGAATATTACAAGACAAATATAGAATTACTCTTGTTAGCTTGAAAATTATAGAACTTTTAAGGCATAATTGTTCAAAATGGAAAACAATTAAATCAGCATTTCTACACAACCTAACCAGTCTTTCATAATTATTCATGTCTGGAAATATATGCAAGAATTTTATTTTAAGACTGAATTTATGATACAAAAAAAACATACTTAGGTAAACAATAAATGAAAAAATCTAGCGTGTGACTAATATAGAATATTTATTTTTCAGACAATAACACAAAAATGTGTTTTTATAACATTGAGCGGATAATTCTACCGCACTCTATCACCCACCATGTTTAATATTAAATGCGAGACCCAAAATGAGGCTGGCTATACATTTTGCAACTGATAAGGTTATGTTAAACTTTCATTATTATATAACCGGTTTGGTCTGTGGTAGGCAAAGGTTATAATGTGCAGTTTTGTTCCAAAAGTCCGAATTCTTCCATCCGCACCAGCCTTTACTAACAATCACACTAATATCATCAGCACCAGTGTAATGAGGGTCGAGTATCAGATAACGAGTCTCATTTGTTTCAGAATTGTATTCCACGCCTATTATTGTATGCGCCAGTACACCGCCACCTGTAAAAAGGGAATAATTTTATTATTATCATGTACATACTTGTACTTTTATATTTTGATTTGTTTTTCGTCCAATTTCAATATTTTTATTACTATTTATAATATCTAATGAAGATTAAAGATTTATTCTTCTTTTATGAAAACTTATGTTGAAATATAATATTACATATATTGAATAACTAACCTATCATAATAGGACTTCCATGTTTCTGGAAGTGGTGAACAAGTTCAGGAGCATAATTAACTAACTCCGAACCTGTATTTGCAAAAATAATTCTAGATTGTACACCCAAAAGGGTTTCTAGACAAAACATGACTTCCGTAGATCCTATCCATTGCTTAGAACCTAAAAACGAGGATGGCTTGTCACCAATTTTAACAAGGCACTGTTGAATGTCTCTATGAGTGGGTACTTCGACGTCGGTGTATCCCTGAAACCTTAAATGAAATTGGTATATTAGAAAGAGTTTTTGGCAATAAGCATATAATATTTAAAATTGTAAATTTAAAAAAATATACCTAAACCAAGAAAAAATAGTTTGCATTGAACGGTAAGCACAGCCCCAACCATCGTCATTGAAGTTATCTTGCATATAATGGTGGTAAGTGTACCGCCCGCGGACTAATGCAACTGTCGTATCAGACTTCACTGGCGGAGGAGGTAAGGCCTCGTGAGTATTTACAAGCTTCCCTGGATTAGTACAAAATGCATTTCCTCTTCGGAATATTGGTCTATCCAGAGGTAAGCATAACTGTTCGTGGAGCAATTTTCGTTCTTTTTCTGCAAAATTAGATATGTTATAGAATAGAGTTTGAATTTACTAAGGTTTTAAATTTTACTTCCGTAACAAGAGATGACATGAGATGATCTTACCCATGCTTTCGTCAGGTATGCCTTTTGGTACAACTCTAGTGACAAAATGTCCTAATTCTTGTGGAAGAAAGTGGAAAGTTTCAGGCAAACGCAATCCAGCTCCATCGCCGATACCCTCTTGACCTAATTATGACATAAATTAGACTTTAAAAATTGAAAATTGTATTCTATATTATATGATAGAAGTATATTTTAGTATGAGTAAAAAAATCTAAATTATTGTTATAAATTGAATGTTGAAGTTAGGTCTTTAAAAGTTATTTGTGTCAAATTATTTAATTAAGACTTGAATTAGATTAATTTGTAGAATAGAGTAGTTAAACCAAAACTTTACATACCTAACTGTTCCAGCAGTACAGTTTCAAGTAATTTGAGGGAGCGACAGGCTGCTTCTACTAAGACGGTGTAAAGTTCAGAAAGTTTCGTATTCCTGTGTATCATCGCCAATGTATCCACTCTTAATGGCATGCTTATACAAAATGCAGCTAAAAATTGTAAAGATCACATTACAAGATAATATTTTTAGCAAGAAAGTATGAGTGTCTTACTTTATTAAATATAGGTATCATTGATATGTATAGCAAAAGATGTAAACATTACTCTAATAAATTAATTCTTATGTAGGTTAAAACAGAAAATAATAAAAAAGCAAATAAATATGCAAGAAAAACGCTTGCATTTAAAAAAAAAATATTATTATCTCATAAAAGATATACCGAAAGATGAGTCTTTAAAGGTAGAATCTTCAAGATACAAACTTCAAAATTTATTTAAGTTAAACATTCATAAAAAATTAAAATAAATTCTTACGTTTCCTCTGTGTTGTCATCATTTTAACAGCTGTTTTAACCAGTTTATCAGATAACATGTCTTTTGTAGCTTTCATTACTAGATTTACAGGTACGATTTCCTTAAAAGAAAAAGTTATCATAACTAATAAATATTGCTATTATCTTACAATTCAATATTTTATAGCACTTACAATTTTATTTAAAGTGTGTTTTTTCTTCTTAGAAGATTGTTCTGGACTAATGGAATCAATAAAATCTCCCACATTAGTTTCTGTACTTGTACCAGTGACTCCGACGTCAGAGGCTATTCCAAATAAATAAACTGCTGTCCCATCAATCTGGAATGACACCTCTCCAGATGCTATCTAAAATAGTAATTTAAATAAGAATTAATATATGTCTAGCTCAGATGGCCTAGTGGGGACATAATGATGAAACCAAACTGGCTAGCGTTGCTGAGTTTTCATGAGTCATACTTGTGTTTAAATTCATCTAGTGCTTGGTGAGGAAGGAAAGCATTATGCAACAAAACCGGCATGTGCTGGGAGAAATTTTGACAAGAGTATATCTACCAAACTGCAGTAGAGCAGCTTATTACACCAGGAATAAGCTCTAAAACCTTTTCCTTGCCCAGAAATGGAACATTTACAGCCTGTTACTTTACTTTAATAAATGTCTCATATCCACTTGTAAAATGACATAATGCGCTCAATCAATAGCTTTATTATTAATATATTTAGTAATTTATAGCAAACAATTTTGCATAATCTTTTCCACCATTATTTATAAATAAGGAAAAATAAATATTGAGAATTATTATTGTGAATTGATGATTATTATTATGTTGTTGATGGTTTTTAAATTGAATTAAATTTAATTTTTATACTATTTTGCTTTTTTATGTGTTAAGTTAAATGTGATATACATAGCTATCTTTGTTATTTAAGTGCAACATTCTTTAAACTTAACTGGTCTGTTAAGAACAGACTGGCATCACTAACAACAATGTTGCGATCTTATTAAGGAAGCATAGTGTATTATTTTGATATCAAAACTTAGTGTTTTCAGCAATGTAATTGAAAATAAATACTTTTAGGCTTTTGATTAGTACTTTATAATGTTTTACCTTTTTCCTCTTACTTTGCAGAATATTTTTAACTCCAGGTATTGTTGCTTCACAAGTCAACGGTAAAATAGTATTGAGACGCACATGAATAAACTGTTTCCACAAGTCCTCAGGCTGAAGAACTTCATAGTTTGTCTCCTCAAATTTGTCATGCACTAAAAAGTGTGCTTTTACTTCTTTATCTTCACTTATTATGATAAAAAGAGGATTATCTGTTATATCTACATCCTAAAATTGATCAATGAATATTTTTAATAATAATAAAACTTAAAGTTTCAAATTGCCCTGATTAAAGAATTAAGGCAAATACTTTAAACTCCAAAACTTTATAATGTTATTCATTTATAGAAAACAATAAGAATGTGTTTGACTAACCTGTAGTATTTCTTTCGCTTTTGACTCTATGCAAAGAGTTTTTGTGAATTTGATAATGCCACACAACTCTATCTCAGCCGGCAGGGACAGAAGAAGTTGTCTGTAAGTTTTCTTTTCATTTTCGAAAAATTCTAAGCTCATCCCCACGACGAGTAATGTGCCATCGTACATGAGACCGTAGAGACATCCTGTGGTCTCATTTGTTTCAATTTTAGATAATCGCTGTAAATATAAATAAAGGTGTAACAATAATTTTAATTTAAAAGGTAAATAGGGATATAATAAAATGCCGTGTTGATGACGTATAAACTAAAACAAGTTTAGGTAATAGAAATAAATAATTTTATATATCATTAGCACGGTTAATATTAGAAAATTTATTTGTTAGCGAAAGCAAAGCTAATTCATAATTATTTAAAATAATTCAATTTTTACCTCAATAACATATTTTGATATTTTGAGACGTGGTGACATTTTTGTTAAATGTTGCCTGCATCGCATCTACTTTTGTTAATTAGATACGATTAGTGTTTCCATTTCCAACTCTTCTCCCTCCCTAGATATAGAAAGAAATCACAAACAAATAAATAGATATCTATCTAGATATCTACAATTATTTGTTATAAATAATAATACATATCTGATAAATAATAAAGCAAAAACAACTTACTTTTTTTATTTACTAGCTACTTATCTACCTTTTAAAATTAATATCTATCTAGATAGATATAATTTCGTTTCTTTTGGTCCCAAAATTGTACACTTATTGTATTTGTGTAGAGATATTGACTTTAAAAATAAATACGATAAATGATATTGAGTTATTAATGTTTCTATAAAGAACTTTTCCACTTTTCATCCCCTAAATTTAGGTAGAAAGTACAAAAATTGCAGTTCATGACTCATAAATGACAATTTAAGGTTGTTGCTATGTTGCTAGTTTAATAATAGATACGAGAAGATATCTACAATCAAATTAAAATTTAAAACGTAGAATAGATTTCTGGTTAAAATTAAATGACAAAATAATAACAGCAATATTTTTATTTACTTACACATTCGCTGCCCAGCTCAAAATAGGCATCGATTAT
>DVVJ01001779.1:0-10710 GCA_018234505.1 Junonia neildi neildi
CAGATTCGAAATTCAAATGTAATATTTTTTTATAATTAAGTGTAACAGTATTTATGGCCAGACTAAGTATATTGGTATCTCGTAGTTAAGTCAGCTTAAGCCGAAAATTGGGTTACCATGTCGGACTTAGAATAAAAACATTGATGAGATATGTATTAGTTTTTAAAATTTTAAATGTAATTATTCTATTGTATGTAAGTTTTCTAAGAATTCTTTAAATGTAAGTGCAAACCTATCACATCGTATTCGTATCTAATTTTATAAAGTTTTTTCGTTGGCGTTATTCAGATTTTGTGTTTATCATATACAGACTGACCGATGCGGCGACCTATTTTATATTTACTAAATCGTTAATTCACGAGGTTATATATAACAACATTTTAATAAAATTAAGTTGGAAAATTATTGTCAACACAAGAATAAAGTTTATACTTATTTATTTGTTTTAACATGACATATTTATTTTTTATATAATCAGATTCATAACAGTATGGTAGGATTGCTAAATTCCATTAAATATTTAAAGATTGATATTTTAATCGTTTCGTAATACAGATTATAAATTAAATAATTAGAATCCTGACAGAATCTAATTCCTTTAGGAAGAATTTCGTTTGTTTTTACAGGAGTCGTTGGCCTTTCCGTCCTTCCCTTGTCCTATTGTATGCGAGAGCTTCCTGGTGAGATCACGTTTATTTCTAAGCAGCGCTATAGTCTCCGTTGAATTTCTCCTTGCTTTGTCTATACAAATAATCCTGTCTTCCCAGGTTTCATTCGTTTTAACGATTGAAAAAATGTAACTTAATTTAATTTTAAGTGCAAAGTCACGCAGCTTCCGTTTTTAAATGAAAGTCTTAAAACGGAAGGTAACACAATTCGATTTTTTCAATAATACCGTGACATGCAATTTTAGTTTTCGAGGGACTACGTTCAAAGTATAATGCATAAAAAGTAGATTGGTAGTTGTTTTTTTACCCTTCGAATAAAGATTGACGCATTTACAGCAAGTCAGGGCAATAGTCGTTCGTAAAATCCTTTAAAATTTATAATCATATTCGAGTGCGCCACCCGACGACTGCTTCCACTTTATGACGGTTGTAGAAATCAATGAAGATAAATCGCAGATTATGTCACATAAGCCACTATGTAAGTTAAGTCCTTCGAATTCCGCATTAACATCATAATAACGTATTTTACGGGATGTTCTTTACAGGTGTGTTGATATAATGAAAATAGGTCAGAGAAATAGTTTGGAATTAAATATGTTAATGCAATTAGAAATAGTATAAGACGTCAAAAATAATCGTGGAAAAGAATTGTTTTATTACATTTATTTTAAAATCTGCAATGGTTAAATTACAGAGTTTACCTGCAGTGTGGCGCAGGCATAGTACGCTTTGTGGAATGTCGTCGGGTGGCTGATTATAAATTTGCTTTATGCTGCCAACACGTGACTCGATATTCAATGGTATCTGATAATGGAAGAGGTTTTAGTTAAACAATTACACACTAATTCTTCAGCCTAAACCTTTAGAATACTTATGAAAGCAAAATCATTACTTGGATCAGATCCTTATTAGGGTAGTTCCAATTAGAAGTGAAAAATATGATGCGTCACACATAGGTATGTACGTTATTTTTGGGTTCTATGAAGCTAGCAGCGCAATTTCAAAATGTTATACTCAATGTATGCGTGCTTTGTTTGTTCACGCTATAGCGACATGCCTACTATAAACGGTGATATACACACATGTATATATAGGAGATAGGTAAGAATTCTCCTAGATCGCGTTATCTGCTTGCCTTAGGTCGTGTCGCTGTTCGCCCTCCTTTTGATTTTCTACTGAATAGGTGAATCACCTTTCGCTCGAGTTCAATTTGCGGATTTTTTATCAGTCAAAGACTTGGAAGAAACGATGACACAATTTTAAGTACATATTCGTGTAAAATATGTTAGAAGCGATTTGCTATGACTGAACAAATAAATAGTATATTAGTATAGTATAGTATAGTAGTATTAGTTAATATTCAATCGCGCATTTACTATTTACTAGTCGTAGTACATGGTGGTGTCAACTGTTAGAGGTGTGCGAAAGTGGGTTATATGAACGCGACAGACTGCGCGGCGGCGGGAGCCGGTCGCCAATTGACCAGCAGTACTAAAGATTACCTCACCGCGGGTACGGGTTATTAGATTGCGAAATGGGATTATTATTGTTATAAAATCAATAAACACATAAGCTAAATGGTATAGGTAAATATAATAACCTTTAATATTAAATCAAAAATTCGCGACACAGCGGGATGTCGGCGGTGCCGCAAATTTTTTGATTTAAACAATCAAATCCCCCACGTGTGGAATAACAGGAATTATAATATAAATAAATAAACAATTGTATATAGGTATTAAATTTTTCAAATTTATCGATTCCATGGAAGTCTAGGTATATAGCAATAAACCCTTAACATTACGAGTAAGCATTAATAGAAAAGAAACATAGGTGAGTTGTCCATCACAAAGCATCGAGTGATAAGTTTCTAACATTCTTCGAATGATTTGTATTTAATCGTTAATATTTTACAAGACAAGCTTTTATGTTTGTGGCTAAGCTGACGTTACCGCAGGACACCGTAACAAAAACGTTCTAATGGATAAAAGACAAAAGAAGGCTTTAAAATTTATGTTAATAGATGGAATAAAATAATAAAAATAGATGGAATTAGTCATGGCCGTTTGTGTATTTGTATCATCTATTAAATAAAGTTAAAGGTGAGCTTGGTACTGTACTTGGTACGGATAAATTCTCATTTTTAGTATATAAATGATTTTTTTTGTAATATAAGCAATAAAAGGAGAAAGCAATGGATTTAATTAAGTAGGATAAACCTCGGAATAGTCGGTTCTATTATTAGAGGGAAGATGGGTGTGTGTATGAAGTGCGTGACTGCTATCGTTTAAAGATATCTTTTCTAGTGTGATAGCGATTGAAGTTTTTGTTCCAATTATTATATTAAATACTAAACACGTAACATTGTGCTTGATAAAATACCACAAAAGAAAGCGGTCCCACCCAAATTTTAAATGGAACCCAAAAGCGCATAAATTGCGTGAGTCGGCCCTAGGCGCTTACAGATTGTTACTTAATACGTTCCACTAAAGGCATTTTCGTCAATCTTTTAGTCTACGAAATATGATGGATTGATATTTTAAAGCTCTATAAAAAATGAAGTTGATTCTTTAACAAAACATGACAAATTGGGTTTCTTCGGTTCGTTATACCGATTTCTCTACCAATTTAGCTTATTTTAGTATGTACCACGGACCGCACTTTTTAACATAATATATTTTCGTATTAAATTAGAAAATATTTCACTAAGTTGTGCATGATTTCAGAATATATTTATATGTACGTAAGAGTTTAATGGTAACCTGCGCTCATCCAGCATGGTTTGTGTTAAAGGTCTGCTTGAACACTCTTAAATTATATTAAAAACAAGTAAAGTTCCTAAAAATAATATATTTATTATGTGGTGATGTGTGACACCGCGCCTATCTCATCGGTACAAAAATATTCACTGAACTCGTCTTCCACATAGTTTATGAATGCCTTAGTATTACCTGCTTGGTCTTGTTTCGTGTTCTCGTTAGACAGGTATTTTTACAAATCTGAATAAATGACATAAACTAGAAATATTTTCAATCATGTCCTACCGAAAAGAGTATACTATTATACCTACATTAATATAGTACCTTTATTAGGCCTAATATTTGTAGAATTTTTATTATAATTTAGTGCTAATAATAAGTACGATAAAAAAACCAGCTTTTTGTGTTGTTTTTTCCTTCTTATAATTAAACTATCCCGAATTTATTTATAAATATAGTTATAAAGTTTTCGCTTTACGTAGTGATATCATGATCATGAAAGTGATATTTTAAGTAACCTACATAGTATAGCATGTCCAATATGTTTTTCAAAGAATCCCGTCAGAATATGCCACTGATGTCATTGTTTACTTTATTACTAAAGAAATAAAAGTAGTTTCGACCGACTGATTCATAGGTGATGTTATCAACCACGTCAAGACTCGTTAGGTTCAATGTCTCCGTAAAGTTTCATGGTATTATATTTCCTCTTTAACAATATCCCATAACAGATAATACAGGAGCGGACAATGTGGCCTAAAATTTAAGTGGTCAGTATCGCCCATAAGAACGCTTGCTGCTTGGAATGCAACATATGTTACAATCGGTCTCATTTCGACTTACACATTCTTTTTAGAATTATAAATAAAGCTGTAAGCGTCTAGTTTGAACGTGACATGCAATTAATGAAAATAGTTTTTGTACAAATGTAATTGAAAACACAAATTTTAGTTTTGGATAAGGAAGTAATTACGTATATATCTTAACTTTAATTATTTACTTTCACTTTTAAGCGTTAATAATAAATCATTACTTTCTCAGTTTAATTTTGCCAAAAACCAAAAATAATCGTAGCTTTAACGTTTTGAAGTGGCACACTCCACGTGCAAATTATTTATTTCTGAGCCTTGTAGTATGTGTGCATAAATTTTATAGATAGTCGTTAAAATTCCGACCCCGAGGTCATTACACCAATATGCATAAGTTTGAACAATGTTAACATTTGTCATACAAAAAGAAAACCGATGTTCTCGGAATCCATTGTTTAAATGTTGCATAGTGGTTATTGAACGAGCGGCTCCTTCAGTTTTTATGTATCTCTTAATGACTTAAATTCGTTTTGGAATATTTTTCCTCTCATATAGGTATTTAAAGATTTTAAAGAAGAAACGATAGTTACATCGTTTACTTCGCAGTAATCGCCTGTCAATGTTCTTGGGTTATTTTGTTAGAAAGAGCTGATAACAAGTTGATTAACAACAGATTTATCTTGAACTAGCGGACAGAAGTTGCCTGTCCAGTAACGACGCATCCTACCGTTTTTTTTTCATTTTCTCCTTAAAAACCTTCCTCGTTCTTAAAGAAATATTCTAAAAAAAGAATTATCGAAATCAGTTAAGCCATTCTCGATTTATGCCCTTAGGAATATTTAGCGATTCAATTTTATTATACCTATAAGATTTTACTTATATACAAAGTTAGAGTAACATTTCGGAAGTACCAACGTAATGTTCAGTGTTATAATGTGTATTTACAATGAAACCTTGATGGCCAAGGTAAGAATTATTTGTTATAATAAATCTCGCAACAGTTGTTTTCTTTGTTCTCAACAGCAAGGAAATTGCTGGAAAAGGAAATCATTTGTAAGTTTTTTTTTCTAAAACACTACGTTTATGATAAAAAAAGTTTAAATATTATTATACACACACACATTAAGTAATCTTCTCCTTAATGCTTCGGCTTTAGCCTAGCAGTTGGACATTTACAGGCCGTTACTTTATACATAGGTAAATACGTATAGTACATATATTATTTACTGAGGGAATCAATACAAAAAAAAATAATGTTCATATATCATTGTCATAAAGTATCTTATTTAATGTAAGGTTATACTGACACGTTAATAAATCGTAGCACAAGATTTTATGCTTAATTTATTCTTGCATTAAATTAGTAGATGCTTATTGCGCGAGTAACCTTGATTTTCAGATTAATGATGGCAGCTTTTGAGCTCATTCGTTTTCAATCAATAATCAATTTCAATAATATTCTTGAAGTTTCTTAGAGATCCGTAGTAAAAACGAAACCCATATAGTTTCATCAAATCTGTCTGTCTTTCTGTCCGCGGCTTAACTCAAGAGATTTCTAATACTGAAAATCGTCATTAGTTGATAAATCGAGGCGACATAGACATACCATAAAGATTGTGGTAAAATATACCATTTTTGAGTAGAGCCGTTTTCATAAAAAGTACAATTTTTACTTCTTTGCACAACAGATTAAATCGCTGATTCTAAACAATTTGAAAAAAAATATGATAGTTATACAACGAAACGGAAAATTATCATAGTTATCTTAGTAAATTTTATGTGTAACGAGTAGATAATAGTCATTTAATTTAAGAGAGAAAGTTCGTGCAAAAGTCAATAAAATAGTAAATAAAAATCATATTTTAGGGAACTCCGCCTAATGTTATGCTTATGATGAAGCTGCGGAACCTTACATACAAAAGGTCGATAGTCACTTGCGTCTATTAATGAAATACATTATCATTATATTTTCCCGATAGAATTTTAACATAAAAGATCTATTTACTTCCGCGGCTATAACACGTGTTATAAACTTGCGATCTGAGATAATAGTTTCTGCGGTGATTTTCTTCTTTGAATTCGAGCGTTACGAAATGTATGCGCTAATACTTTCACTCATCTCGCAACTGATAAATGAACGAACTAAAGAGGTTAAGAAAACACTTTTTTTCTTTTGCGTTCAATATTGTATTGAACTTACTATTATCATAACAGGCTTGCATAATCAAATGCATTGTTACAAAATTATACATCGTTTACGCACAACATAACTACATACTCGTAAATATGTAGCTTTACTGTAAAAAGAGATGTCAATGCTTGAAAAATATGTCGCTATGTTTCTTAAGAGTTCTAAATATTTTCAAGTAAATAATCAGTTTTTGTGAGCAATATTATCAGTGTAGTCTCTGGGACGCGTCGGGAACGTTGTTTGTAATGAGTAAATACGACGCACTTGTGGCACGCGGGAGCTGCCACTTGTTGCCTGTTTGCACACGTTGACATGCATACCTCCCAATTTAATAACACCCCTTCAGGTGAGTGTGTTTATGGACCGCCACTGAGATATTATTTATTCAGATACGATATACCCGTACGTTGTGAATCATTCAAATAGAACATTTATTTAAACGAGATTTGTCCTCAAACCATGTTGGTTTACCAAAACCTAAACAGCTCACGATGCTGATCATAAATGTACTGTACATTGTTTTACATTCTGTGTACAAAATGCATCTAGCGAAGTACAAAAGGCGGACGAATGTAATTGAATTATTCGCTCGGAGCCATGGACGTAGTCTTAAGTACAGTATTTTCTATTACGACTCCACACTGGATATGGAATGTAGATCGTTCATGGGAAGTAAAGCTTGTGCGGGTGCAGGCTCGCTGTGTGATTGATTATTATGAGCACGACTTGCGGTCGCCCAAGGCGATTTACAGTAGCCGTTTTATACACTTTACGTAGGACATATGAAAATATTATAACGACATGTTATTCAAAATGTTCACAATATAAACCATGCATACATTCGCCTTAGCCAATCGATTATCAAGGCGAGACTTCCACATTGTTTCATGTCTACAATGAAACGGCAATAAAATTACAAATTCGTCTCCTGTTTAAGGGCAGAACAGGTGACACGTTAAATTGACCAGTTTTTAGCATTCGATAATACAAAGCAGCTGGTATGTTTTACCATTGTTAATATTTGAAGAAAAATTCAATCAATTTCAAAAAATAAAAGTAAGTTTACAATTCCAGGTAATTTATTTCTGTTATATTTCAGTATTTATAATACTTAACTGAGCTATGAACTATAATATGAAATTCCTTAACCGTTCGTTCGCGTCGGGAGGATTTATCTCATAGATAAATGAGACACTGTTGTTTAATTAACATTTAAAAATTTACAAATAAAATATTTTTTTTTTAATAAGCAATAGAATAATCAGGCAATTGTTTCGAGTGTGTTTCCTTGACCGATATGAAATCAACGTACCAACGTTAACGAGTGTTTGCCACTTACAATGCCCTTCTTTCAATTTTTCCAGTGTAATTATGCCATTTAAGGTTTGCTTTAAATAAGTAAAAATATATTTTTGCCTACAATTTACACAATTATCTTTAGAACGAGACGGCAAAACTAACCCATTTAACTACAAAATCCATAGGTACTAAGTCATGAAAACAATCAATTTTTATTTTTATCACTTAGTAATGGACTTATTAAAAAATCTTGATATACCTAAAGTAGTAGTTTTTAATTTTGTCAATCGAAATAAATTGCTAAAGTTTTGACTAGCGAGTAGCTTTTGCAGAATCTCTTTTTAATGCCATTAATTACCTACTTGTATAATAATTTTAAATTAATTTAAATTTAAATGAAATATTCACCAATCCGCAGTGGAGCAGCGTGGTGGATTAAGCTCCATACCTTCTCCCTAATAGGAGAAGAGGCCTATGCCCAGCGGTGGGATATGTACAGGCTGTGTTACGTTATAATAATTTTTGCCGACGCTCTTTAAATTAAGTATTTATACTCGTATCTATACGTGAAGCGAAAACTTCTTATACCATATTTATTCATAGATACCTACATTTTCACAAAAATCTGACGAACGGAGGAATAGGTATGCAATTTGGCATATTTGAATCTTTTATGGAGAAGGATTCACAAAGTCTTTTTTATTTATTGGCAGTAATTACCTACATTTTTTGAAATAAAACTCACACACATCGACACTATTACATAAATACTTTTGTAATAGTATCGGTCACAATATTTTCAGTCGTATTTTGAGGAAAATGGCGTTTATGAACATTAAACGAATAGCAATAGGTACAGGAAATACATAGGTAGATATATAAATCAAATTCATACAGGAAATGTGATCGTCAGCAAATTGAGATATTTCAAAATATATTATTAGATTTTTTTTTTCATTCATGTTTCATTTCCCTCTGTGCACTTTTTTTTGAAGTCGATTATAATATAGGTACATTATACCTATATTTAGCAATGTTGGCAATATTGTAATTATTTATAATATATTTTGTAGTATAATATTTTTATTGAAATGTATATTAGAATCAAGGTAATAATGTACTTTAAACGACTATATCATTATGTATTTATTTATGTATCGTTTGTTAGTAATTACACGACATAAATCGCACATTGTCATAATTTAAATATACCATTTAAATGGAATATATTGACCCGAGTAAATACATACAATTATATACAATAACATCGCGTATTACTGACAGCTGTAATATATTCGCCCGGTGTTTTTTTTATAAATAATAACAAACTTTTTATTACAATATTTCCCAATACGTTTCTAGTGAAAACGTAGTACGATTAATACGATTTCTTCACAAATATCGTAAAAATCCGGAAAGCAGTAGAAATTATCCATTTGCTAATATTTAGCGGCTTATGCAAACATGCGGCATTTTGATAAGATGATAAAATATAGTGTTACGAACCTAGGGTTAATCCTGAGATGCGTAGACGCAGTTGCCTCTAATTGTTAGCAGTCACTATCACTAAACACTCACTAATCATTTCACTGGGACGCTACTGCATGTTTAATTTGCGAAGTAAGCGTGCGCGTGGTAGAGTTGCGTCTTTAGTGCGGAGCGACAGGTGCGGCCGGCGCAGCATCCGAAACGGCTCTGGCGAGTGGCGCTGTGAATAACGCGTTGGGCCACGCCCCGTGCGTACGCGCATCTCCCCGCCCGCCCCAGCGCTGAAGCCTTCTTTCATTGTCACTTCAGCATTTTTCCACATTCATTGATTACGCCTAGAATTTACTTACCGAAATGAATGACCAATACCGTCGATTTTGATATGGATTACTTTTGCAAAAATCTTTAACATTCATACTTTTATAAAAGTAATTTTAAAATATTAAACAGACTTAAAAAACAAACAAACTAAAAATTATGAAATAATATTTTATGAGGTGTGCGTAGGTAAATCTCTAAGATTGCATAATTAACACACCTGCGTGACAGTAAAAAAAATCCCTATTTTGAGATACGGGTATATAAATAGCCCTTGTTAATAATAATCTTGGCTGTTACACTTAGGTTTAATTTATACCTCAAAAACTACTGAAAAAAAAAATTGATGTAACTTGCTTTAGTACAGAAGTTAATGTAAGACAATAATAAAGAATCTTCAAAATCGGACTAGTAGTCTATATAATATTTCCTAGATGTTTGGAAATATGCGGAAATATATATTATGGAAATATTTGGAAACATACGAGTACATATACATTTATAAGACACGCATGTTTTGAAGTTAGCATAGACTGACATGTCCAAAAACTACTAGGTACTACTTGTAAGTATGTATCGACCTGTAGGTCGATTTGATTTGACCTTCCTTCTTTTTGAAGTCGGTTAAAAATAAAAGCCGAATAAATATGTTAATGCCATGTAAATATTGGAGCCAACTTAAAATAATATGAGCTCTTACTGAGGAACCTTACAATTCATTAGGCAAATTCCGACATTTATTGCCAGCATTGAAGCATGTTCAAATTAAGCTATCATAGAACATAATCTATGTAGCGACCATAAAGCGAAGTGCGGTGCGCTGAATCTGGGATATGAAACGCGTGAGAAAGTTCGCCGTCCGCAGCCCATAAATCGTCTATTGGATACTAGTAAATGAGTCCCTTGATTGGATGCTAATTGAGAAAAGAAGAAATCTTTGTGTCAGAAATGTTTACGGTGAAATGACGTCGTGTCTCGTAACGTGGGCACTCGTGGAGTCATGCTGACACTCGTCTCGCGTAGGTTATGTCGTATTTAATAACCGTTCAAATTATTATCGTCGATCATTTCAATCAATATTGGTTCTGTTGTTACTCTCAGTTAGGGGTCGTTCAAGTATTACGTAACGCAATTTTTGAAGATTTTAGACCCCCCCCTCCCCCACATGTAACGCACCG
>DVVJ01001780.1:0-10708 GCA_018234505.1 Junonia neildi neildi
ATAATTATTAAAAAGATAAAAAAATAATTACTTTTTATTCCTCGCTATTTCTGTAAGGTAAAACACGAAAACTTCGACGGAAATAATAAAAACAGTATGGCGTTTTACCGCTTAAAAAGTTACTTTTAGTCTTACTAATATTCTAAGTAAATTATGTACATACTATTAAAACAAAAGAAATAAAAGATTACCCACCTTTTTCTACAATTAGTAAGCGTTTTAAAAATGGGGCGCTGGGCACATACGGGTTAAGTAAGTGATTAAAATATATTCGAAGTGAAAACATCTTTACTTGCATTGGAAATAAAGGTGTGAGTTCGCGTCACCGACACGCTCATGTCATACGCTTTAGACAGTTTTATTTTCAGGACAGGCGTTTTGTGCATGCGTTTTTGTTTGTATTATTTGTTTTCATTTTTTTTTTAATTTTTACTATGTCATTTCTAATGTGTAAGAAAAGATGTGTCCGTAGAGAGCCGGTAATGTACCACTGTGTCGTAGTGCCGGGTGTCACCCGTTATATTACACACGGTGGGACTACCTTTATTTATAAAGTTTGAAATAGTTTTCTATTTCTACAGACAGACTTTTTAATAAACTCGCGTTGTTGACAGTTTACATACTTATACCTAGGATAACTTTTGTCCATAAGAATTCCTAAGGTATCTATTTATAGACTGCAAAATTATTTATATCCATTTACCAACATTTACGCGAATACAAATAAAATATTGCATCAGTTGCGAACATAAGCTTATATACATAGATATCAAAACCATAGATTACAAAAGCAAAAAGCCTCATCAAATAAAAGACCTAAAACATGCCCTAAATGTGTAAAAGCAAAGGGTTTAAAACTCGACGCAAATTAATTATATGTATGTGATATAAAATAATGGTTACTAGAAACCAAGGTCCCGCATACAGTATTACGTTCTGCAATCGATACGGCTGCAATTAGACCAGTGTGTCAAGCCAGTGTAAACACAGCATACCAATTTACAATATTACCAGTATCATTATTTTTTTTCAATTTTTGCTTTACATTTGTTTTTAGACGGATTCTAAAAATACACATGCAAATAAGTTCATTGTGTCTATATTTCGATTAGTTTTGATGATCGGATTACTCAAGCCCTAGGACGCCCTCCGGCCCGCTGGACTGATGACATACGCGCGGTTGCTGGAGCGGGCTGGATAAGGATTGCGGAGGACCTTAATGTTTGGCGAAAACTTAGGGAGGCCTATGTGCAGCAGTGGACTGCGATTGGCTGACAACGAATATGCATAAACCATAAAGTGTAGTGTCTCAAGTCCACAGTACATTCTAATGTACAGTATTACCAGCACGGTTCAAATATTAACTTTCAAATAACTTCAAAAAAGGTAAAACTTGGAATATTTGTTACTTCATAAGTTCGACATTCATGAATTAATTCTAAAATTTCGTTTATTTTCTTTAAAAAGATTTACATTTATGGCTATCAAATTTAATTCTAAATCAATTCAGCAAAGTGCTTAATCTTGCGTTTTAAAGTCCAGCACTGGATACAGTGACTGAAAAAGTTTTTTTTGGCAATTTTTTATGTGACAATATATTTTATCAAAAACATTTAAATAATTCACCAAAACATTCTCCTTCTTTGATCACCAACGATAGACAAACATAACATAAACCAACAAAAAATAATCTCCTTAACTTTTTCATGTATTTCTGTTTACTTCTAACATATTTATAAACCGATTTAATTATGTATGGTATCACAAGACTAGAATCCTTACATTAGCCAGTGTAGCATAGACAAGTTAAAAATAAAAATAAAGTGACTACGACACACGAATAAAATATTTTTTAAAGAAACTTATCGTGATTTTTGTAACATTTCTCTATAAATATAACGTTTATAATTTGGTCAATAGTTCATAAAAAATTTAATCGTTTTTATAAATCAAATTAAACGCTCCGGTTAATTTATTTCCTGTCCGATAAGAAATCCTAATTTAAATTCGTCGCTATACGAATTACGATGACGAAGTAAAATCATTATTAGCAAGAATTTTGTTTTTATTAATATAACAAAATGTTATAAGGTACCGAGAATATTCTATTAAAATGTTAATATTAGTTATATAACAAATTATAATAAGTTTTTGTGCATGTGGATTAGCATCAAGTTCTCAAGTTGTCTTATCATTACTGTAAAAACAAGAAAATAAGCACAATTTTTTCGTTCTATTTTATGAAAGGATTAAAGAAAAAAGAAACAACTTTAAATAATATCATTGTTTCTATATTTTATTTTATTTCGATGATCAGTTTATAACCGGCGTAGTACTGAATGTGTCATTCACGGGTTCGATTCCCGGTCGGGGCTAATGTTTGTATTTGTACAAACAAAACATTTGGTTCTAGGTGTTTGTTATTGTGGCTACCGTGTCTCAGAGAGCACCTAAAGCTGTCGATCCCGGTTGTTAATGATGTTATCAATTATTATCACAAACTCCTGTCCACTAAATCGCACTCCTTCCTCCCCCAGTTAAGTCATCCCTAAGCTACACCTTTAAATACGCCATTTTTAAATTATTATATTAAAATATGCTCCTTCAACTGTAAACCGTTCTTGTTTTTTTTTATTGTAAAGTTGTGGATCGGAACAACTGAGCATTATGACACTTGTCAAAAAGATACGATCCGAATATTATTTATTGCAGGGAAAATATATTATTACGAAGCAATTTAAGGCTGTTTTATAATCCCTTTTACCTTGACAGCGAAGGTTTTACCTTTCAAGATAACTTTAATTTTAATGTAAATTAACATCAACAAATCGCGACTAAAAATGTTCTATATTCGTAATACAACTAGTATAGTATTTTTTTATGGGATAGAGCGGCAAACGAGCTGACAGATCACCTGATGGAAAGTGAATGGTGTCGCCCATGGACATTTGCAACACCAAATGAGCTACAAAATGCGTTGCCGGCCGGAGGGGGAATAGATGGTGAATTAATGGGGAAAGGGTGGGGAATTGGGTCTCCGGTACCCTTACTTACGCGGTGAAACACGACACAAGCCAAGTCATATTACGCCGGGTTTCTGTGATTAAATTGATGAAGTAGTAGTTGATAACCAAGAAAAAAAAAACGAAGCCCCTCTTAATAAAACACGCTTGTTATTTTTCTTGTGTAATAACGTATGCATTGTTAGATTAATAAAAGTTATAATACACCAGCGAGGGGTGTGGGGAGCGAGACCATTCTTCGCCCTCCTGAGAAGTGCTCCGCAAGCCACGAACGGAGCAACGCACGGGAGAGGCTGCGGACGTGCTGCAAAAGCGATCCCGTAGCCTCTCCGTTTTCCGTGCTGTGGCGGCTTTCGCAGGGGGTTTTAGTGAGTGCAATCTCACATAACCCGACATCCTCTCCAGGAGTCAGGTATCTATGAAGATTTAACCTGCGTCAAAAAAAAAAGTTCTCTTGCATAATAACGTATGCATTGTTAGATGAATAAAAGTTAATAATACTTAAATTGACTTCAAATAAACGCTTGTTCTCTATTATTTGAATGTTGTATTTCTTTCTGATTGTTGTCTCGCATCTCAACGTATACAGGAAACGAGATTGAGTCACGTAGTTTTATTCTGTCTATTGCGAGATTTTTTTTCAGTCTAAAGTTTTGTTATAATATATAGGATTGAATTAGCGCTATCTCTTGTCAACCAGAAACATAATATATAATACATTCAGTATTATATATTTGAGTGGTCAACGTTAACAACCAATTCGGGTTATGGGATATGGCACTTAGGTACTAAAAATTCGTGCGATGGCCGCCATCATCACGAAAACGGCAAGGCTGCGGGATCGCTTTCACATGCGCGTCCGCTGCCTCTCCCGTGCGTTTCTCCGCTCGTGGCCGGCGGAGCACGTCTTAGTAGTAACTACATACTCAACTATTCTCAATCGTATGTAGTACACCCTGAACGTCAAGAATACTATAATATTTATGAGGAAATTCTTCATCGTGTTAATAAACACATTGGACACATGTTTTACATTGGACAGAATTTATTGGTCAAGCGATCCGTATGATAAGCCCGTGTTAATTAACAGCCATTCCGTGTATTATGATTTTAATTATTAACACGCGTTGAAAATTAACAATTTTATATCCGCATTAATTCAGCGGTTAAGCGCTTAATTTTAAGAGCATTACTTTAATTGATATTTGATTTCGTAATCTAATTTTTATTTAGATCCTTTATTTATACCCTCAAGGGGTGAGTATTGAAAAATTTCTAATGACCCGGTCGAAAGGGCTTTAAAAAGGAATTCTAAAAAGACGTTATTGTCAAAAGCTTTCTCCTTTTATTTAAAGGAAAGGATAAATTCTTTCGTTAAATAACAATAAAGTTAAGTTACAAATTGCGTCCCTTCGAATTATTGTCTCATTGTTAAACAATTAAGCCGAAGCCTTAGAGACATTAAAAGTAACAAAAAAACTTCTAAGAGCCTTTACACTCCTTTAGGGAGTTAAATATATTTGTACCGAAATAGGAATTATTGTCTATTTTGAAGACAATTCTAAGAAACGATAAGACTTTTCGCTGTAAAAACTTTTAACATTAATTTTTACTCGCTAAATTCAAACTCTAAAAAGTTTACTCAAATAGGCTTTTATAAGTCGTTTCGAAAGGTCAATTTACAAGTTTGTCATTTGAACGAAGTCATAAAAGAAGTGGAAAATATAATTACAAAAAAGAATAAATGAAAAATTGTGTTATAACTACGCTAAAGTTTTATTAAGTAGGCGAATTTGTGTTAGTACACATTAACCATATAGTCATTGAATAACTCACAGAAAACCGGCGTAAAATGACGCTTATGTCGTGTTTCGCCGCGTGAGTGAGGGTACAGGAGGCCCAATTCCCCCCCCCCCCTCACCCTTCCCCATTAATTCCCTATCCATTCCCCTTCCATGCCCCGGCCGGCAACGCGTTTTGTAGCTCCTTTGGTGTTGCAAATTTCCATGGCCGACAGCATCACTTACCATCGGGTGATCTGTCAGCTCGTTTACCGACCTATTCCATAAAAAAAGACATGTGTAAATAACTTCATATATGGGCGTAACCAGGATTTGTTTTAGGGGTGGGCAAATTGACAAATTTGGCTGTAAGGGGGGAGGGGTGGCAAAATTAGAGTATGGATAAGACCAATTTACTGAAAAGTGTAAATAACAACATACAGAATGAGTTTTTAGGCTCACTTTGACTGTTTTTTTTCCAGTGCCAGCAGGACGCGGTAAAGAATTTTAAAATGGATGACAAGTTTTAAGGGATTTTAAAATTTTCATTTCTGAAGGTGGCGTCCAGTGGTGGGCAAGCGCCCTCCTCTGCCCCACCGTGGCTACGCCCATGGCTTCATATAAAATGTTCTGCTACTGGAACATCCGATTTAAATCCAGATCCGACAAATGACAAGTGGGAATGGGCTCTTACGCTGAAAAGGAGAGCCGGAGTGATAAAATGACGCCATTGCGGCCTGAAAAATAGCATCGAGGATTGCCTTCGACATTTGTATTACCTGGATGGTAAAATGTTTTATGGTTTTAAATTCTATGTTTAATATTAACTTTTAGGATAATATATCTTGTCAGTATTAATCACTTTAATTTTTTTTGTAAATACTTAACATAAATTTATTGAAAAAACCTATATATCTATAGGTTTTTTTAACATGTTAAGTGTTGTGATACTTTTTAGTACCATCTGTGACTGGTCCAAAAGCTGCAACCGTTGATTTTATTGTTAATTCCATCATTATGTATCCAACTTCTGTTCTGAAGTTTTTACAAAGTTTTATAAAGGGTAATGTGGTAATTTTTAAATGTTCCTACTTAAAAGTTATTATATTATTGGCAAATTATCAATTCTGATCGCGAAATGCTCCAAAACGTACCCTTGAATCCAAGATCCTAAGTTACTTTAGTTAATTATTTGTAGCTTTATCTTACGATTTACCACATAACAAGACATAGTAATCATATTGTGGTATAACTTATGAGCGGTTGGTTAACCCACCCTACTGGAGCGTGAAGCGTAAAGCCCCTAAGGTCAAAAGTTGTTGTGTTGGTACATCTCTTGTCCTCCCGTTTATTTATCCGAATAAAGGACTTATTACGCAAAGCTACCGCTATCGGTGATCACTAAAGTTTTTGCAAATCGAGACTGGATTGTATGCAATTGCATATTCCCATACACATTTGCGTACTTCAGCCATTTTTTTTACTATAATTGCACATTTCACTTTAAATTCATATTTTGGACCCTTTTGCCTAGCGCCTTGATTCTTTTGGGACGACCTTTTTTTGCTCGCCACTGAAATTTACGATTTTCTCTCGCATTTTATGTTACATATAATTCTGTTTCTTCCGGATTCCGGTATTTTATAATCGTAATAATTGACTTCTTTTTTTTCTTCATTTTTATACTGAAATGCGATACAGATACTTTTGCGTAATTAACCCCCAGCATGCATCCGAATCATTTACGTTCCTACGTATAATTAAATTATTCATGAAACAAAAATGTTTACGGTAATTGGCAAATTACTGCGCAGATGTGGGCCTCACCGCATCGAACTTACATTACGTACATTTGTAATTTTGAAATGTTGAATTTTATTTAAATGGAAAGCTTGCGGTTGTTGCAGTTTCATGATTAATTGCTTCCTTGTTAACGTGTGGCCATTGTGCTTTAATTTATCAGTTCGATGCGAAAAACTCGATCGTTAACGATATCATTGATTTTCTGTTTATACTTTACGGTGAGATGCGTTCGACGTATTGTTTTATTGGTTTTAATTGTTACTTATATATTTTAATAATAAAGTTGTACTGATTTTTATTCGGTTTCTGTGCTTGGGTGATTTTCTTTGTCTTCTTTTGTTTCCAATGACTGTTGTCGAAGAGAAGGCAAAATAATTTTTCAATGAATATGTTGAACTTTTAACTCAAAACTTACTAACCCTCATACTAACTTGAATTTGTTATTTAATGGCGAGGAGGCAAAAAGTTGAATAGGTGCATTCTCTGTCTATTCCATTTCTCAACCTAAAGAGAAATTGGTCTTACAACTGGAAATTCTTAAAAAGAAATGTGAATTACGAAACTTATTCCACAATTATTTCTGTAAAATTGTGTTAAGTACACATAATTTGATATTAATTACCTTTCAAACAGCATCGAGGCCGTGTACAATAACACAATTACCTTAGCCGTTATATCTCTACGCCGATATCAACAAGCGGTATCAGGCAGGCTAAGCGGCAAGACGGATGGCCTCCTCGGGAGCGCCGCTTAAACTTGCAAATTAAAACGCCCGGGTTATTTGTTAAGGTACGATTTGTTGCCTGTTCGCTAAATATTTCATTGGACTGGTTGAATTCGAGGGTTAAATGGGTTATATATATTTTTCGTTCGCTTTTATCGCCTGTGAAATTTTCGTGAGTTGTGTTTATTTTGCGTAATGAGTCCGAGACGTGATCGCACATTTATATGGATTTTTAAGAATGGTACTGATTTAATTTTCTTTTTGTATTACCCGTTTCGTAATTGGAAACCGATGCGTAGGTGGAATATAAAATTAATATTACCCAGTGATTTGATATGTTTGATTGGATTGGATATCATGAATGGTATTTTTCTAAAATATTTTCTTTTTTATTCTTAATGATTTCATAATATTGTGGTTTCATTACTATACGTATAGAATGACACTATCATAGAATTAATAATTTTATAAGGAGAATTTTCTGTCGATTTTTACTATTGAGCACTACTATCGTTGTAATAGGTATAATTTAATCTATGTAATATCAATACAAGATTTCCCAAAGCTTCTGATAAAGTCTATAACTACAAATTACCTAATGAGTTTATTTACAAATACCTTCAACTTTACTTTTAATTAATTAAACAATATTTTAGAACATTTACCAAACTATTTAGGCCAGTTTCAAGAAAACAATCTCTTCTATTTACTAAAGGTATAAAACATATATAAATCCTGTAAATACATGCATTAATACTGTTTATCTTAGCCGACCATCGCACGTGGAATATTCATTCAAGTCAAGACAAGTTGAAGCAAAGAACCGAGTGCAGAGGAACTTGGATCATTAATATTGTTGATTGTGTGCATGTAACGATCACTATGTGTCGTGTGTAATTGCTATTTTGTTGCTATTGACTAAGTTACTCGTCTGGCATTTAGGTTGTGTGGTTGTTGTTATTTATGATCCTAATAGCTCACAATTCGGTACGATTTGTTAGTGTCAGGTGTTATTATGAATTCTTATGTGTTTGTTTATACTAACAGTTGTAATCCTCTATAGGTGTTTTTTATAGAATATAGGGTAAACGAGCTGACAGATCACCTGACGGTGAGTGAATACTGCCGCCCATGGACATTTGCAACACCAGAGGAGCTACAAAATGCGTTATCGGCCTTTTAGATAAGAATACGATCTTGAAGGTCTGCAGGTCATATCTGTCCGGAAATACCGCATGCGGCAACTCATTCCACAATTTGTGGTGCGGGGCAGAAAGATTCAACACCAGAAGCTTAATTTTCCACTCTGCTTCGTGATGGCAATATAAGTAAGTATCAGAAATTTCTCAAACGTGCAGTAGTTATTTACGGCGTTTTCATTACGCCGAACACGTGATGAATTTAAGTACGTGAGCACTTGAAAGTCGGGTCTTATACAGATATGCCTAATTGTTATTATTCAAATAAACGGGTTGTTAAGGTTACATTGGGCGGTAATTCGCAAGTCTCAAAGTAACGATAGAGGTCAACTTATCTAGATATAATAACTATTACCCGTTCGTTCCGTCCGTTACCCGTTAACAGTCCGTACGCTGACATTCTCATAAAGATAACACAACATAGTCACTATGCTTTCAGAAATATACATAGTCTAAATACATTAGCAACGAATGGACACCGAAATAAGTACTAATGTATCTTAACATTGTAATTATTTATTTTATATACTCGACCCCCATAAAAATTTTAAACTGAGGGTGAGAAATGCCTTGGTGGCTCAAAAATTAACATCGAAAGGATCAATGGTAAAAGAAAATTAGAGTTTAAGCTTACTTACTTATCGTACAAAATGCACAGGCATGATCTATCTTATGTTGATTTTCTGTAAGAGTGTACGTGTGTACTTTATTCTTCTTAGACGGAGTGGATGCATTCTTCGTCTCTCAGTTTTCGTGCTAATGATGGCCAATGCAGTATAAACTTCACACGATCCAATCTTATCCCCGGGGAATCAGGTATCCATTAAGATTTCTTCTGCGTAAGAAAAGAAAAGAACGTATGTGTAAAATAATAATCGACCTCAAAATAGTCAGCACTGGTATCCAGTTATAAAAGCAGTAGTTAGTCTGTTGCACACATGAAGCTCTTTGTACCCTATATTGAATATGTATGTATAAAAAGTTGCATACGTACAGTTATATGAAGAGACAGTTGCATTAAATAATTAAAAGTGTTTGCGCTCCGGCGACGCAGGAGTAAAGTTTCATTTGTAGCGAAGTAAGTTAAGAGTTAAGACGTAGATGGGAAATGCAAAACTTCTGTCGCTAGTCGCATTAATACTAACAACATAAAGACAGAAATGTCTGTATGTTGGGGATAATCTCGGGTAGTATGAAACAGTTTTAACTTTCTTATATAAATGGGAGGAAAATGGAGAATTTTCACTTATCAAATTTTAAATGTAACGTTTGCATATACCTATACAATATACATATACATATATGTGTGTCTTTCACTATACTACAGAAATATAATTTAACTACTATTTGCCCGCAACTTCGTCCGCGTGAACTCTACTTTTTCCGCGTAGTCTTATTTGATACAAGAAAAAAATGAATGAAGAAATGAAATATACAAAACACAAACATCAACTTGTCACAAAAATCTGTCTAGCTTCACCAGATATTTTTAATGATCGTAGGCTTATTGTTAGTTTCAATTGAGGGCTAATTTTATTTATTGCTACCAAAGTGTGTTGCATACCTACAAGACAAACACCACTTACCTAAGAAACCAGACCAGACCAACTTACCTAAAAAAAAAGATTTAATTAAAAAATACGTTTTTATGTTAGACCTTTAAAAATGTAAAACCATGAAATCTAACACCCCGTTCCCACTTGTCGTGTGTCGTGCACGGATTTTAATCGTATGTTCCAGTGGCACATGACAAGTGGGAACGGGGTGGGGTGTAAGGATCAATAGAAAGACGCAATTTTTTGACATACCTACCCGCAATTATTAATTATTATCATTTTACCGCTTAGCTTTTTTTTATTCGGGAGTAATAAAGTTGTCGATGAACTAAATGTAAAGTCGTCGTCGTCGTCAGCCAATCGCGGTCCACTGCTGGACATAGGCCTCCCCAATTTTGCGCCAAATATCCTGGTCCTCCGCAACCCTCATCCAGCTCGCTCCGACAACCTTGCGTATGTCATCAGTCCAGCGGGCGTCCTACACTACTTCAGGACTCATCACCTGCGACAGACGTGGCCAGCCCATTGCCCCTTCAGCTTGCTGATTTTGAAAGTAAAGTCGCCTCTTAATCATCACTTATTATTATGTACTATCAGTCTTTTGTGTTATATATGATCCTTA
>DVVJ01001781.1:0-10708 GCA_018234505.1 Junonia neildi neildi
ATACAGAAAATCCATTTTACGTCAAAAATGACAAATACTTTAATACGACTCGGTGCCGTGTCGCATCATATCGCGTGGCACTACATGGACAATCGTGTGAGTGAAGTGTAAAAAATGTGCTTGAGTGAGTGTCGATTTTTGGTCGAAATAGCCCTACAGATACTGAATGTGGGTACGATGTCTTTACAGCATAATTATTTTTTTAATTTGTTTGTTTATTCCTAAAAATAATGTTTACCTTAATTTATATGAATCATTTAGGTCTACATAATTATGTTTTCAAATACTTTATTAAGTATTTCTACAAGACTGTCATATAATATTATTGGCATGTCCTAACGCGTCTTAAGATTTAGTTATGCGAAATAAAATATATCTTAGAGTTTTACATGGTTCCGAGAAGTGAGCGGTTGAATCCGTCAGTTCATCTGAGGTTAACTGTCAAAGTTTTGCGCACGCGCCTCTGCACCTGACCACTCTTTATACAGGCTGATCTTATAGTTGAAATAATATTATTAAAGTGGAAGGTTTAATGTAACATTGAGGTAATATAAAATGTTTTGATAATAATGTATGGCACATTAAAAATGAATTTGATTTATTCAAAGAAAGCTCCGATCTTTAGAAATCAAATGCATTCCCAATAAAAAATATATCTATTATTATAATAAAGATTAACAAATATTATACTTATGCAAAGTTAATGAAGCGTTCAGTGCAAAACCTAAAGAAAACCTTTAACGACGCTTTATTAAAAGAAAGATACAAAGCTTACTACGAAAGTAATTTATATTTACGAGTACAGGATGCTTTTATCTACAAGTATGTAAAGACACAGAGCATTTTATGGTTATTGTACGCATTAAATAATCAAAAAAATATTGAAGTTTTTGAAAACGATAACGACAGTATGAAATGTATTGCGAATTAACAAATATGAGCCTTTACTACAAATTGAAGATTATAAAGTCTTAAAGCTTTCTAATTTCGCGTCATAAAGCGGCTGTAAATGTAAGAAAAAGCGGTAATTTCGCGCAAGAAGACAATGGATTATTATTTTATTGTGGTCCTTGAGTGAGCACCTTGTTAAACAAATACACCTGATCGGTGCTTGCACCTTGCCCAGCGCGAGGTGTCTACACCTGTCTTCGTCAGTCTCTTTTATTTTGTGGCATATCCCAGACTCCAGCTAGATTTATAAGTAAAAAATTACCGACTATAAATATAAAATACACTTTCACTTTTTTATTTGTAAAAAATTATGTGCTGGGTTTCAAAATTACCAGCGAGTAATTAATTTTATTGATAAGAATTTGTTTGACGATAAATATTAATCAATTGATGGTCTGTTTTATATATTTTATATCCATTGATTAAAATTAAAAATATTATTATTCTTCAATACAGAAGCATTGATTCATAAGTTTATTATTTTATAAGCACGTTAACGCGATGCACTGACTTTATTTTAAAAAATATATTAAAAATATAACTTTTCATTTAAATGTTTAAATTAAGTAACCGGTTTATTCATATTGAATTGATATTAATTTTTATTTATAAGAAATAACCAATTCAGCAAACTGCTCAAAACTTATTATTAACGTAATTACCGTGAACCTCTTTAATTATTTTCAATTAATTACATTTTAGCGGCTCATACACATTAAAATATTATAAGCTTTTAAAAGCAATTTGTGCTGAATAAAGTAAAATTTTTGTAAGAAATAAATGTTTTTCGTGCCACCTTTATATATTACCAAAGGTCAATAAATCCTTTAGGCAATACAATCTAACCTTTATCTCTAAACAGAAGCTCTCATCCTCTAATGACTTCTTCTGAACGTGTCTAAGCTTATTACTTTAGCAATTGCTCTCTAAATCTAACTCTTAACTAGATTCTGATTAGAGATGCCTATTTAGTACTTACTCGTAAAAGATAAAAACTCTACATATTTGAATCCGCTCGCATTTTGAGTTGTTTCACCTCATTACGTGCACGAATAGCTTTAGAACTACAACTGATATATTAATATTTTCATAACAAACGAAATGCGACTCAAAATTGATAGTCATAGAGGTGAAATACCTTTGTCACGGTTCTAATAGTTAGCGTCTCATTGGTCGTTATTTATTTGCAAATTTATACTTAAAGGATATCGCAGGAAAGTTGGGAATTGATTGTTATTTAAATGAGGTGATTTGAATATTGCTTGTGTTCTATATTGTATTTTATTTTCCTATAATTAAGGTATATAATCGTTTGTAGGGTAGTTTCACAAAGGTGTGAAGACACGCGCAGGCAGCCGTTGTGAATGCGACAATTTCGCTCATTGAAATACTGGAGCTGGACTAATGCCCACTATCCTTTATGTCTCCAATTAAAATTATTCTCAACATATACTGAATGTGTTAGTCCGGTTGCATTCTTTTTAACATGATTTTCGTATCGTTTCGAAATAATGATAACATTTTTAGTAACTTTGACTAGTAGGTATAGATTTTTTATATTGTTCAATAGTTATTGTCTTCATTATTCAAATAGCGTTCGTACGCATAGGAGATGACATGTTTTTCATTTATGCAAAACACTCATTATATTCGATGTCAGTATGGTTCCGAACAAATGTGACTCTATCTAGTTATAATTAGTTAGTTTCTGAGTATTAAGAGATCAACATCGGAATCTAGCGTTTATTTAAGTTTCTGAAAAAAACGCACATTATTATATTAGTACCTACTTATACTCTATATTAGTATTGAGGTTTTAAAGTTGCTTTTAATATCATTATTTTAAACTTAGATCCTAAGCGTTTTAAAAAGTAAAAATCCGCGCCTTAATAAACGCAAGGTTCAATTGTAAAGCTTTATTTAGCTGAAACATAAACAATATATCAGTGCGTAAAAGTAACAAGTTAAAGTCCTTATCGGCTTTATGAAATCTGAAAACGTTACACTTAACGCAGCCGTCTGTCACCATCTTAATTAATTGAGAAGTTTCAGTAGATGCGTGTAAAATTTGCATAAACAGAGCGTTCACTATCGCAAAACAAAAACAAGATTTTGAACTCGGGCTCACATTGGATAAATCGAATAAAAAATCGATTTTAAGCGTTCGATCTTCGCTGTGGATGCAATTAAAGAGTTCTGGGAATCGATGCGCCCGCGCCGGACTGCACGGAGCCCGCACGAATATAAGCGCTTCGTTATTAAGTATGACTGAAAATGCGATTATTCTAAATAGATTATTTGCAACTGTAGATAATGTTCTCATACATGTGTTTTGTCTAGTTATTTTAAATTGTCTTCAATTGCTAATCGCAAGAAATAAATATTTTAGTGCAAATTATATAAAAATATTATTTTTATCAATCTTAGCTATCGCAAAGGTACTGAAATGTCGACGAAACCGACTTAAACGTAGAGCACGATCACATATGGTTATGTAAATATTAATCTCGAAAACCATTAAATATACATCAATTAGCATAATGTAAATAATGTAAAGAACGTTATAAATTAAAAGTAACGAAACTAAAGAAAAAAGCCGTAAAAACGGCCATATAGGTAACCATCCAGTTTTAAATAACATCACAAATCAACATAAATAATTATATCATTATATAGAATGATTTAAGACAAAATACGTTCATTTGGTTGTGGCAGCATAACTGTAGACCGACATTTGCCCGCTACTGAAAGAACTGGTTTTGTTTTATCTGTACTAAATTCTACTAAGAGGAGATAAATGTCATAGTTTGCGAGGCACAGTGGGCCAATGGCCATACGCTAAAGGCTGTGGTCCACGAGAAGGTGGAATAAAATTTGATGCTTTGATTTATGTTAAACCTGATGTCTATAAACGTTTTTATTTTAATTCCGCAATATATCAAGATCGGTTAAGTTATGTAGAAGTGATAATATACCGCTTTTTTAAAGCTATCCACTCGATAAGGAGCGGGCAAGTGACGTGTTAGGTCGGATTAATCGTGTACGCGAGGTGTTAACAAGCCCTGTAACAGGCAGGTCGGAATGCGCTTGTCTAAAAGCAGATGGTAATGTAATACTTCTTTATGTGTAAGACTTACTAGTTGTATAACGATTTATGGTTGTAGAAAAAAATTGGAATCCTTCATGTAAATAAATATTAATGAAATCATAACACTTGGATACTACGAAAGTAACTTTTTCTATTGTAGGTATTGCTACTTATTAATATAGTAGCAGCTGTAATTGGTTCACATTTAGATATACGTCACTAGAATACATTGCCTGTGTTTGTTATAATAGAACAATTTATTTGTAACAATTAAGCTGCTGTGTCCGATTTTAGGTTAACACTATTTTTAGTTCTTTCTATTTCAATGCCTAATTAGTAATTATGATACCTACTTACTCATTATGAGCCTCAAACGTATCGAATATCTCATATCAGCGTTATCATCGAACAAAGCTCGCAGACGACTAAACAAGGTGTTTACGAAGCCGATTCCGATCGGACAAAAAGACAACCATACGAAATCCTTAGCGAATAAATTATAAGTGAGAGTACGGGACTGGCCGTGTTGGTCCTTAATTGGGCCATGTAGCGTGGACAACGGAAAAAACTTAACATTTGTTAGGTATTCCAGGAATTATACACTTGTTGCTGACTGGTCAGTTTTATTTTGAATACGCATAGTGTGTTAGCGATACGGTCGCGATGAAATGGTATATTTAAGATTGTAATTTAATTTTGTGCTTTGAATTAATTAGTGTTTTAATTTTGCTCATTTTTAATATTCCGTACTGGATTAATCGTTAGATTTACTAATCGTTATACATTAGATGAAAAATGATTTTTTTTAATGTTTTAGTGCAAGAAGTTTCTATGTTTTAGTTAAAATATTATACAGACCAAAGTAATCTTTTCATTATACAATACAAATGTTATAGTCGAAGAAATTTAACGTAAACCGAATGCATCTGCTTCTCGTGTATTCACTATTTGTCACTTACAAAAAGTATAACACATAAAACGTTTATTTTATCCGAAAGAATAAGAATTAATTCCGAGTTCATAAAGATGTTACTCTGATGTGTAATGGCAACCATCAATCAGCAAATAAAAGGCTTTTAGTTTAAATTGTAGAAGTTTTTTATTCACAGGCAGCGTCTAGTGGTTTTATTCTATTACTATGACATTTGGAAAGCGGGTTCGTAATTTTATAGCTCATAGAATTTATTACGTTTAGTAGGCATGAAACTAATACTAATTAAATGGCGACTGTCATGTTAATACATCAATTGCCGTTTAGCTGTGAATGTGGAGTTTAAAGTAACTAAAGTTGTATGCTTTAGTTACACGTAAAAAATATTGCTTATATTTTTAATTATACAAGTTATAGCATATATTATTATATATAGTATATACGAGTACATTATACATACGATAACAATTGATACGATATAACTTAGCATGGATGTTTTTGCAATTTATTCCCTTAGAATATACAACAATGTAGGTACCTAAATATATTATATTGGTCTTGCGTAATGATTCTTGTCTTTAGAGCTTTACTTGAAAGATTTCTGTTCCCTTAATGATATGCAAAAGGTAACAAGCCGTCTCCATTTCGTTACAAAGGATGTATTATGCTAGATGATTTAGTTAATTAAAACTCAGTATCGATCTCCCTTTGAATCTGAACAGAATCAGTGTGACTAAATTCTTGTTAATTTTAAACAAATGTTCTATTTTATTTCTTATATTTTTTACTTATCTATGTAGGTATATGGCGCGCATCCGCGCTATTAGGTAATGCGCAAACTTGTATTTTGGTACCTACAAAAAAAAAATGACAAACATATGACAATTTTTTCAATATGTCGATTGGTAGTCGTCACTATGTTGTCAATGTGGAGAAAAAACTTGTTCTACAAAATATATTAAAAATGAGCTGTAAAAAAATCTGAGATTCCTTTTAATAAAAGAAAAAACGTGTTTCTTAATATTTAAACTTACGGTCAGCAATTTATTTGTGTTCCCTAATCGATTTTTTGTGTAAAGCATTATTGAAATCGATTTTATGCAGTGCCCAAGCGATTTTGATTGATACGAATAATTATTTATGTTATTTCTTTGATCTTTCTCTCATATTAATGAGTGGGCAGTCTTGTATGTGCTCAATTAGATGACTTATCGTCTTGTACCGCAATTTATACTATAACGATTATGATGTAAATTGTGTTTATCTTAAGGTTACCTACGGTAATAGCGCGTACATTAATGCTATTGAGAAAATAGTAATTTTAATAATGTAAGGGATTATCGATATAGCTTGTTATAATGTACTTAATACAGAAACTTAATAACGATATTTAATGTCTTAGATAAAATGTTAGACTGGAAAAGCTGTTAACTAACTGTTAAAAATAACTGAATATTTACATAGTTTGTACTATAACTTTATGTAAATATTCAGTTATTTTTGTTTACATAGAAGGAAACTATATACCTATCCTTTTCGTAATCTTAAAGCGAAAAAACTAACAAAAAGCCTTTTTTAAGTTTTTCAGAAAATATTTTTTTAATATTATGTTTTTCATAATTTTCAATACCAACCTCGTTTCACAGCGACCTAAGACACTTAACTATAAGAACGTTCAAGAGATTTCCCGAGAGCTGCGTTCGTGTAAAAATCTCTGATGGCTAATACTTAAGCGTAATGACGCGCGCGCGCGTGTCGACGAACGTAAATTGTTTATTATTTTTTATGGGATTTTCATGGGAGGAGCGGGATCGTTAAGGACGCGCTAGGCAGCTCTCGTTTCTTCTTTATGCGTGTAGAAAAACGTTAAATTTAGCATTGCTGAGTTAAGTTTTTTCTTAAAAAGAATCTGTGTTTTTTTTTTAAATTATCTTATATCAAGTTACTTGATGTTGTTATCTAATTGTTGGACATCTAGGGTTGCATTTCGACTAAGTGAATAAGAAGATATTACATACACAAAACCCATTGAATGCAAATAAACTTGTGCGCAAGAATATATAGAATATAGAAGAATTTTTTTATTCGCAAAAATAATAGTCTAATGAGCAGACGGTTCTTCAATTGACGTCAAGGGTTCACTGCAATCCTTTGATATATGCCGCAGCAAAGAAGTCATGAACCTATAAATGGAATGAGGGATGAAAAAGAGGTAGAGACGAAATGTGGGAGGGTGGTAAGTCTTCCGAAACATCTGAGTCTTACTCAATGTACGAAAAGTAGATATGTGCGTTACTCGATGCTGATTTTCTGTGACAATACCATAGTGAACCGATCGCTGTAGCCCTGTAGGGCATTCACGATCTATAGGTAGTCAGTAAATAGCTAAATTCTTCCACAAGCTTGCTTTTGTTTAGGTTAAATCTCAAATATTTAGTTTACACTAGAGTTTTTAACGTAGGTGCTTAAGTTTTTCGTGCAATTCTTAACATTAATTTCAATATTGAAAAACGACCAAATACGTTCATATTAAAATACATCACTATTTTTTCGCATATATGTACACATATATAAAATAATTCACGACTTATATTTGTTTGTTGAAATAAAGAATCTTAAATCAAGAGTCAATGTCACATTAAGCGGCTTTATACAAGGCAAATGTATGCTTTTCGAGGTTAAATCGCTAAGCGTTACCCTGTCAAGCATGAGCAACGACCGGAGGTGGCCGGGAGGTAGGGGTGTGTATTGTAAACACAATTACCCTCCCGGGGGGCAACAAATGGCGCCTAAACGACCCATTCGTTTGTGATTTGTTAGCAATATGCTTGAGCTGTAGGTCTTCTTAGGTGATGTTTACTCTTAATTAAACGGATTAATGGGTATTAGTTGTTTAATACTTGTAACTTCGGTTGTGAATGATATTAAAATGTGGTGTATTGGTTTCGATATATTTTTTCTCACGAGCGTATAATAGTTTTAATTTTAAATACATTTAAGTAATGAAATGTTTGTATGTAATATTATCAATAAATACATTGATATCTACTTATATAAAATATGGGGCTAAAAGGCATTGCGCTTTCATTTAATTGTTTACCGATGTATATTTCGATGTTATGTTTCCAGATTTCCACGTAGGTATCTGTGATGTGCAGCACCAGTGAAGACAAATGTATACCTACATAAAATAAGTGGAAGTTAGGAAAGAAATCGAAAATAAAGAAGGTAAGATTTCACTCTGCATACGAGGTGTGGTAGTTGGCTACAGCAATACTCTGCAACTTTTATTCGTAGTATAAAAAAATTAATCCCGTAATATACATACCTATACACAAATACAATTTTCGATTTAAGCATTCATTCTTTCATCGTTGCATCGGTATATTTCATCGATTATTTGGCGACTCTCATCGGCTTGTAAACGTTTTTTTGTTTACAAGTCAAAGATCAAACTCGCGATGGATTACAAAGTGCCTATGCAGTTATTCCAATCGAAATTGATCACGGAAGACTTGTAACTCGTTAATCCCATCGAACGAGGCGCCGCGCGGGGGCGGGCCGAGCGATCTCGCTCGTATAAACAACTCAACTACAACATTTAATTATCGCTCTTTATTAAACCAGACGCCCTACCATCGCCATACACACCTACAGAGCGGATAACAACTGATACAAATCATAAGGATGAAACATTGTTCGGATGAGAGGCGCTAACACCTACTATAGCTGAGAATTTTGAGAGCCCATTGTTGCTATTGTTTTTTCTATTTGGAAGGCTTATAACGAGACTGGATCAAACACGATTTGTAATAGATGAATTTGATTATCAAATGATTATGAAACCTCTCACCCGATATGTAGCTATTGTTGTCAGTGACATTCTCATTTTAAGAAGTCGCTAATCATTATATGCTGTTGCTTGTCTTATAAATATTTGATCACGAACAGTTTTCAACTTAAAGGTTAGAGAAAAAATATGAAAGAAGTCTGTATATTTTTAGTACAGCTGAAACTTTAGCTGCAAAAGCATCGCATTGTAATTATGGAAAATCTTAAATCGAGATATCATTGCCTGGAGGTGATAGAAAGTTTAGGTCATAAAATGTGTGTAGTACGTTCTAAAGAGCTGAAATCTTGTAAGGATATCTTAACAGACCACGTGAACCGAACGGTCGGACGAGGTGCGCAAAGCAGAGCAAGCGCCGGCGGCGGCGCAGGCTCGGCCGGCGCGGGCGCATATCGCCCCCACGCCCCGCGCCCGCGGCCGCACGACCACCACGCCTACACGGCGCGGACTATGAAAGTTGAGTTTTGTTAAAATCGATCACAAGGTTAATGTTGATATTTCAACTCTTTGACCTATGGTGTGAAAAGGTTACTTTGAGAATTCATTTAGTTACCCTGTTTCTTTCTCTCTGCAACTTCCCTGGTCGCATGATCAATTTTGATTTGGTGTGTTCCACTTTAGATTCTTGTCGTTATGAAGACCCTTATTACCTTTGAAGTAAACAAAGGTTATCATAACATTTGGAGACATCCCCATATGTCTCTTGCTCTTGGTAGTTACAACGGACATCTCGGACATCTGATAGTACTTAACTGTTGCCCTAAATGAGAAAATTAATCTCAGTCATCACAAATATTAGTCTTTTGTTTATAGCATTGAACCAAACCTAGACAACAATGTTTAAATTGAAATTGTAACCGAATCATCCACATTGCTCTTAAACTGAACTATAGTGAATCTTTCTATCTCTCTGTTCCAATCAATATCTTAATGATTATAAATAGATTCTAGCATAATTCTAGAAAAAGAGATTCAGAACATCAGCAACAAAAAGAGTCAGCCTGCAGTTTCGTCCTTTCATTAGTTTTTTTGTTCGTTTTTATTACTGAAACACAGTGTCGTTTAGGCGCCATTAGGTATCAATAGTAATTTTATTACTCATATCATAATTGGACATGCACACAGCAAACTCAAAAACCAAACGAAAAAATTGTGAACGTGAATATCTCGAGGCGGTACGCATAACGAGATATATCATAATATTATCAAAATATTTTCACAAGAAATTATCAAAACGAGTAGATAAAATCTAAACTGATGCGACCACGCCTGAGGTGATTTTGAAATTGGTGAAATACTTTTCCGAGATACTTTAATTTGTAAAAACATAATAAGAAAGCATTTAAGTTGTCCAATTATATTATGTCTGTCCATTTGAATTGTGATGTAATTGGTATAATGGTAATAAACTGCATTGATGGTGATCGTTACGCTTTTTACGAAGCGATGGACCGCATTCAACAAATTGTAGGAGCGTTTGGACATTTCTTTTTCGACATTTCATAGTTAAAGATCGTAAAGATATTTCAATTGGAACCGGGCGCCTATACGACTGGTCTCGTAAGATTTTGTCGTCGACTCTCGAAATAGAATATTGCAATATGATGTTTAAACTGAATTATGAGAAAAAATTCCTGTTAGCTTGTAATTGTAGGTATATTTTTATTTTTTTTAATTCTAATTGAATCTTCCAATGTTTATAACAAGAGATAGCCTGGATGTCGTTTTTCGACCATGCCAGTTTTTTAAGGGATTGCCTGTCATTACAAGCGTATTTTATTTTTTATTCTTTGACACACTGCCATGCTGGCATATACAAATGAATGTATTTTTAACCGACTTCAAAAAGGAGGAGGTTATCAATTCTGCCGGTATTTTTTTTATGTAT
>DVVJ01001782.1:0-10705 GCA_018234505.1 Junonia neildi neildi
TTAAAAAAAATGTAAACTGACGATTCAAAAGAGCTCCCAAAGCCAACTTGAATAAAGAATATTTTGAGTTTGAGTTTACCTTAAAGGATTTAAATGAATATCTTAATGTTCGCAGTGTGACGAAGACACGTATGTTACTTGGGTGCTCGCGTTTTTCAAGTAGGTTTCTTTATCACTACGCGTTCCGGTTTGCAACAATTGCACCTGAAATAGCAGTTCAAACGCGTTCGAATGCGTTTAAACTCGTTTATTGGTAGAGCTCGTTTCAAAACGAAACGTGTACGCCTTCGCATAGTGACAGTTGGTATTTATGACGTCTATGGTCGAGAATTTTAGATAGTCGATGACTTAGAAAATTTGTTAGCAAAAGGTGTGCCATATCGTTTATGAATACTAGCCTTTTCCCGCAGCTTTGCCGGAGTGGATGTCGTTAATCCAAGTAAAAACTTGTGTGTCATCCCTTTGGAACAGTCCCTATTCATTTAACTAATCTTGGTCATCTAACTTAACGTCTGTCTGTAACGTCGTCTCTAATTTAACAATATTTCACAAACAAACAAATTCACATTTGCATTTATAATATATATTAGTAAAATATGCATAGGTAGGTAACTATTTACTAATTACCGTTATATTACTAATTAATATTGCGCGGATTTGTCCGCGTTTTTCAGTTTGGCCAACAATAAAAGCATTTAATATTCAAGTGTCTAAAGTTTTAGAAACAATCTTACTTAGATGTTACTTTTTAACAACTTTGTAATCTTTCCAGCATCTAACCAGGACTTTTAATAGGATGTGCATGATTCTAGCCTAGGGTTTATAATAAATATACTGCGCCGAGCTGGGCACCATTGAACCCGCAACCGCCGGCATACACACAGTACCACTACACCAAAAGGAGCGTCTTTTTTTGCTATTTTTAACAACCTATGATATAAAACTCAGTATCGGAACGGTTTGTCAGATTAGTTAACGGTTATGGTTAACACTCCATGAGTCGTGCCATGGTTTTTATAGCCCATAATCTTCCACCATAAAAGGGCTAATGGAGAGGGATTTTTTCTTAAATCAATTCCTTCGCAAGTTAGCGCTATCACGTCAAAAGTAACGAACAAATTTATTATAATTATAATATAAGCATTATAATTTTTGTTAATTTAGTGAAACACAAATAGGAACTTTCGCGTTTTTACACGACTGTCCTTAAAGGAGTATACCTACATAACCCTTACTTTATTTCAATTCTTATAAAATAAATGGGACAGTGAGGTTTTTTGTCCCTCTTTCACGCTGTAATTGCTGTATTGCCATTAAATTTTCCATTTGTAAAGTTAGAAGCCCCGTTTATATAGATAGATAGATAGATAGATAAAAACTTTATTTGGATCACACCACAACACGAGTAAAAAAAAATGACAAAACATTAAAATACAATAAAGAAAAAAAATAAGTAAAAAAGACTTATAGCTAACTTACAAAAATGTTTTACATCTATTTTTACTTAATCTAAATTATAAATTATATAAAAATATAGATTCTTTACAAATCAAGAAAAAATAAATAAATAAAGTAAACTAAAATAAAAATATATTATATAAAAGAATAATAATTATTAGGTATTTTTATCCCGGAAAAAACGAGCTATTTCCGAGGTAACAGTGTTTCCTCGCACAGCGAGATAAATGACATGCATGCGGGTGGAGCTGCAAGCAAAACCTAGTTATGTGTATAGCTAAGTATGTCTGTTTCATGGTAACCTCCTATAACTAAACGGCTTGACCTATTTTGAAGTGCGAGGTGTCGTTGGATTGTATTCTTCCCGCAGTGTCATAGGCTATATGACGTCAGCGAAAATCAATATGGCGTCCACCACATGTACGGGATTTTTTCACCATTTTTATAAACTTTTACGTGTTAATATATTATTATTAGTATTGTTTAGTTTGGTGTTTGTATATATTTGGGACGCAAAGTATTACATGCTAAAAAACAATAAATTCATTGACCGATCAAGTTCACAGCGATACAAAGCGGTGGAGCGTGTAACGCCGCTATTAAATGTATTAAATAAATATCACAATTACAAACAAACACTCGACGCAGGCATTAAACTCAAAACATATTTTTTAATTGTTAAATGAATTTATGATACTCGTAAATATAATTTTAAGAAAAATGTATTTAGTTTGATTAAGGAGGTACGAATGCACTAAATAACACTATTAGATAGTAAATATATTTTTTAATCGTTATAAATCATGAATGTTAAAAAAAATTAGTTTATAATTGTTGACATATTTAGAAATTACCTACATATTTTAACAACTTAACAATCGTTAAAAAGTTATAGTCATTAATTCATTAAAACATTAATGACTATAACTTTTTATGATAGTTATTAACTATTTATTTGATACGAGACTGGAAATTGTAAATTGAAAATTATAAAAAAATGTATATGAAAATATGTCTGTCAAAATTGATATAATAAAATAACAATAACAAAGAAATATAACAAGTGTGGCTCCATTGTCATATGTATAGGTATTTTTTTAATTAACCAACCCTCTGTCGTTCAGGATAAAGTAAAAATTCTAGCAATACATTCTAGAACATAACATTCTAACGAAATTTGCACTAAAACATACCTACATAAATAAACTGTTTTTGGAAATTGCCTTGTAAAAATTGCGTGATAAAAAAACTTCGGTTCGTTTGGAAAAAAATATTTTAAATACCTGTTTCAGATTCCAGTCACGTTCTAGGCCGTAGATCAAAAGATAATAGTGTGTTTTATTGTTATTCTCGGCGCTTCGAATTATAAGCTAATCAATTACTTGTCTAATTGAGCTATTATTAGAGTCATTCCATTAACTGTCGTGCGTCCCTGACCCTTATTTACCACGTCTCATCTCAGAACAATTTATCTATAAAACTACACCCATTTTTATTTTGTTTTGATCAATAAAATATCGGAAAGAATATCTATTATAAGACGCATAAATTATCTTAATTATTAATATTAAAACGAATGTTATTTCATTACGTTTCGTTTGTGTTTTACGTCACATGATTGAAAAAAACTAGTGAACGTCGCGTTGCACCAGAAATTACGAGGAAGAGGTAAACGTACAGCTACAGTTAGGTGTGCATACGAAAACGTTAATTCTGAGCGTTCTTTGTGAGCGAAGGTACTCGTCAGTCGTCACAAGAGCCCGTGTGTGCGGGATGTGTCGCCATAAAGGTCACATTCGAGAGCTGGCTGTACACGCTCCTCAAATGGCAAGCGCTTCGCATTGTCTAAGCCTTTTGTCTAAAGGTCGCGGGCTCGTATCCGCAGCGCGTTCCGCTCGCCGAGGTTGCGGAGACTCCAGCGCCGACAGGTGACTAATCACCTGCACCGCGCTCACGTGCGACAGCCCTCGTTATCGCTAAACGAAAATCTAAATATTCTCAAAGACGACGCCCGCCCCGGCCGCTCGTACCGCGACCTTTACACTCCGTCACTCCGACCCGCTCCGTCGACGTAATGACGTTCCAAAATGCATTGTTTGTTATCGAACGTCGCCGTCGGAAAATTTACCGACAGAAATCTAGGTTTTTAAATTAGACCCGTATTTACACAGCGTAAACACTAAGTGTGAACGGGCTCTAAATTATGTATCCTCGTTGCGAGCGATAATTCGAAGTTTGAAGTCGAACGCACCTGCATACTGACGTCACCGTAAATAAAACATTCGATCGAGTCGCTCGCAGATAATAAATACGGGTGTTGCTCCACGACCACTTTCCAACCGGCTAATTAGTATGCGATAGATAATCACATGTCGCTTTAATCTCGCTCGTACTTAAGGTGTCGAATTAGGCGGACTACGAAACTTGTCGTGTTGATGACTTCCGTCGTAACATAGGATCGTATCCGATGCGACTATGATGTTGTATTAACGTAGTGTTTGTGTGTAATAGGGAGGAGGGCGAGGAGAAGCCGAAGGCGGCGGAGAGCCAGGACGACGGGTACGAGACGAGCAACAGCGGCGAGGCGGCGCGCCGCAAGCCCTCGAGCGCGGAGGGCTCGCCCGCGCCGCCCCCCGCGCGCTCCCCGCCCGCCGAGCCCGCCTACGAGCCGCTGCTGCAGCGCCCCTTCCCCTCGCCGTACCGCCACTTCGAGCCGCCCCCCGCGCCCGCGCCGCCGCCCCCCGCGCCCGCGCACGAGCCCGAGCCCTACCAGCACTTCCCCTTCCCCAAGTACCCGCAGGACCCGTACGCGTTCAAGCGCGAGCCGGACGCGCCCTACGACATGAGCCAGCACCACCACCAGCCGCTGCACCCCCAACATCCACAGCATCCCCAACATCCCCAACATCCACAACATCCCCAACACCCCCAACATCCGCACCACCACAATCAGTACGCGCCCAAGCGCGACGACGACCTCTACAACGGCGTCAAGCGCGAGTGCGACGACCCGTACTCGTTCGTCGAGGAGGAGGCGATGTGCGCCATGCTGGGCCAGCAGCACCACCTGCCACCGCACATGCAGCACGACCAGCACCAGCACCCGCACATGCAGGTGCACCCGCAGCAGATGATGCTCAACCAGCCAAAGAAGAGGGGCAGGAAGAAAAAAATTAAAGACGAAAATGGGTAAGTCTCTTCTATACTCATCCTCATTTCCATAATTAATATTAACATGTTTGATTTGATATAGACATCGCTCGTAATATTATCTATTATCTATACTCTATATGTATATATAAAAATGAAATGCTGTTCATTTGTCTCGCTAAAACTGGAGAACGGCTAAACCGATTTGGCTGATTTCAGTCTTGAAATAATCGTGGAAGTCCAGGGAAGGTTTAAACGGTAAAAAAATTGACAAATCGCAAAGAAAATTTCTATTAAAACATGTAAAATAAAGACACTATAATAACACTTTGGTTGACATGACAACGTCTGTCGGGTCCACTAGTTGTTTCATAAAAATCGTCTTGATTAAATATTGAATTCCGTGGCGAGAGTTCGTCTCGTCTAGGTCGGGAGCTCCAGCGCACGCTGTAGGCGGCGGGCGCTGACCCCGCGCCGGAATTAGTCCCGCGACCCACATCCACCACGACGACTAACCCCTAACGTTCCCTAAATCTATAAAAACAAACGCCTCGCCGCCGCGGAATTAGGCATGCGACAGGATGTGTAGCTACACGGAGATAGTCTTAAAATAGTCGCCAAAAACTCGTTTGCGGTAGCATAACCAAATGCGAAACCAGTCGATTGTGTCATCTATATGCGCGTCCAGAAACTATAAATAATTTGATAAGTTTTAAGTGCCCCTACGCGTTCGTTTCGTTAGACCGGCTGCATGGCGTCGCTCGCTAAAGTTTGATGAATCGGTAAACAGTTCTGTTTGCTCATGAGTTCGTGACGTGACTCACACCTCGCGGATCCTTGACTGCCCACCATTGACACTTATAGAGCCAAGGCGAGATGAGATTAACTGCAGGGCGACAGCGTCACCCGCCTGTGATATATGGCTCGCCAGTCAGGGCGCCCATCATTGGCGACGTAACCGAAATATCTTCGGGCTTTCAATAAACCTCGATTCCAAATTTATTTATAAACTCTAGTATATTTGTACGTTACGAATTATGAATAGGAAATAATTAACTATTTTCGTCAATAACGAATATACAGAGTCGTATTCGACAAAGCAAATATAGCTATAATTACTCAATAAATTAAGCGTGTCCCATTATGTTAGATACCCGAAACGGATTTGAGATAATCGAAGCCAATTTCCGGTCATCGATATTCGTCTCCGAGTCGTAGCGAAAAAACACGTCGCAACATGATTTTATTATTATTTTATGTAGTTCTGTACTACAAACCACCATAAAATTGAGACACGTTTGACTCGAGGAGCATGTCGAATGAATTACGAGTACACTTAAAAATTCAATTGCGTTCTGCATTGCGCGTGTAAAAACGATAATTTAATTGTAAACGGGCAAAAAAAAAAACTAATAATTTAATTGCTCAATAAGACTCCGCGAACGGTAGGGAATGCGGGGCGATTAGTTATCGTATAGATCGCGTTGTTAACGAGCATAACTCAGGTCGTCATAGTCGTTTACTTGAGGAGACAAGGCAGACGTATGATATCAGTAACGCAATCGGGCGATCTCCAGCGGCGCCGCGGTCACGTAGCGCGGGCGCGGGCGAGCGCGTGACGCGTCAGCTCGAACATCGGAGCCGTTGAGAATCGATTTCATGTCTTTGAACCGCCTTTCAAAACCACTACTGTGCACCTAATCGAGACTCGCCTCCGTGTACCCTTGAAACTTTGAAATTGCTCTCCGGCTACCGACGGAACAACGAAACTCGCAAGCTGCCACTCGAGAAACTAAAAACGAATCTACAGTCAGAGCGAAGGATCCGCCAAAGCGAATCCTAGTTGTAAAATAAAATCGGTCGTTAAATCGACGATATTAAGTATCGCTAAATACTCTTAAAGCAGAAACTACGTCCACTTTAATGAGCGTTAAAGTAACGGCATATTACATATAGGTACGTTCGCCGTATCCGATCTGCGCATAAATGTAAATGCAGCCTCTCGTTGCGAGCTTTGATGACCTCATCCGCTGAAGGAAGGTAAAACGAATGGGACGCGACCGATTTCCGCGACTGGTTCCAACGTTTTGAAGGTCGCTTCCAATTTCCAGCCTTAATTGCTAACGTGTAAGTTACTATAAAACTGACGCGATGATTGAAATTAAGGGTAGTGAAAGGAGTCGACCGAGCCAGCTTAAAAGGAAGGCCACTCTCGAATGACCCGGCGAACGAGTCCGCGTGAGGATTTGATACAGTAGTCACCGCTCCAATTAAACGCGAAACGACTACCGTATTTTTCCGTGCGAGAATGCTAAAATCCATAACGTTAACTTAAACTTCGGTGTTTTTCAACTCCTCCGCAACCTCGTTTCCAGCGTCGCCTCGTGACAGCTCAGTAATGATTGCGATTTATTACATCGTTAGTGTCTATTAATGACAATACGAAATTTTCAATAAACGCGAGCCGCTGCACGCTCCGCCGGCGAACGGAGGTGATCCTAATGATCGGCCGGCGTCACGATCTCGGGCTTAGGTTTTGATAGATGCAGTTTCGACCGCTATCGGCGGAGCGTGATTCTGCGTCGTTTAGGATTCGGCGCGTGAACAATGCCAGTAGGATGCGCGCGCAGCCCGCACTGTTTACGTCGCAAGTATTTCGGTACCGGAACCGAAGCCCGCGCTATCGCTAGCCAAAAATCCGAGCGAAATAATCAGATCAAGGTGGAATCGTCCAAACCGAACGTTTATAATGCTTTCTACATTATAATCGTTTTAGCCTCAATTATGTTTAGTGTTCCGCTATGCCACCTCGAAAAAAAATGGCGAAAAATTTCATTGAAACACATGAAAAGCGCTGACGACTGCGTCTCCGCAGCCGCTGCGCTACATTGTGTCTAGATTCGAACGTTGAAATTATACTTCACGATGTCGTATTAATTTGTGTATTTTATATGTAATTGCTTCGGAACCTGCTTCAATAAATATTATCTGTACGTAACGCGTCGTCGCAGTCCTTCGGATCGGAAGCCTCGTGTGATTAAACTCTCCGATGTTTGTCTGCGCAGCGCTCGTACAGTTTTTTCATATAGAGGTAATTAGGTTTTTTTGCTACCGATATTTAATAGTAGCTTAAATATACTCAGCCAACAATTAGTATGCAAATGGCTCCCGAGCCACCGACACAAATATAAATTCGAGGTCTCGAAACAAAAAATTATCATATTTTGGAATCTGATGGAAACGAATTCCTTAATACCTACTGCGCTCGACGTTTATAATCTCGTCGCATTGTGCTCCTAACGCGATGCTGGCGGATTATATGTAAATATTACGATTGTTGTGGGTCGATTTTTATTAAAATCGTCTTCGACTCCATTCAGATGAACGGCTAATAATATATATCATATTCGGTCCGTCGTGTTATGAATTTTAGTACGTCAAAAACGTAATAACTTGTCAAAACAACACATAATGCCGCGTTAGACTAATTTACGGCGCCTCGCATCGCCGGCGCGTAATAAAACAACTGGCCGCTTCGAATTTAATTCATTATTTAAAAGCTATATCATTTGATCGCTATTCGGCTATATTGAAAAAACTATGAAGTGTATGAAATAAAAAACGATTGCACATTGTTATTTTACGACTTCGAAAAAACTTAGCGTATTACGATCACTACTCGTAGTAAAGTAGATAATTTTATCGGTGCCAGATGATATAAATATTGCGCTTCTATAAGAATTAGTCATATTTTAAAAGCGATATAATAGTTTTGTTTAACTTTTATCGCCGAATTCACACACCGTATCCGATGAATAAAAGTACGCCGCTTGATAAAACGGTTCCCATGATGTCTCCACTAGCGAATTCGCGAATAAATAATTAGTTTAAAAGGTAATGATAAAGAGCGTATTAAACGTAAAACTGGAATGAAATTACACGCTTTTTAATGAAGTCAGTTTGATGAATAAAAAGAGAAATATGCAAGATGCTACAAACGCTCAAATGTTGAGCTAAATACAAAGAGTCTGTATAAAGGTATAGTGTTAAGACATTTGTGTAGGCGTTTGTCTCGTAGGACTGGTGTTAGTAACACAATCCTGGAATAAGCACAGATGTTCAGATGTTGCTCATACTATAACCGATACGTAGCGAAAACCCAGGGTTGCCAACTCTTGACATCTCTTTCCCCCTAAAAGAATTTCCCCCTAAATGACCAATGACCATATATTATTTTTATAAAAAAAGCTCTAAACATTTTTTCCTCCTAAAAAATCCCAACTCGCTTCAAATACCCCTAAATTTGGAGGCAGTACCCCTAAGTTGGTAACTCTGCGAAAACCATTGTGCGCGGTACAGAACTTAATGGAATTATGGCGCTGCTCAGCGAGGCGCAGTCAGACATTTTTTTTTCGACCATAGCTTTCGTTACGGTCGCGGTAAAGTCTGGCAAAAACGAAAAGAGATGACAAACATAATCTAGATCGTAATCTAAACTTAAATTGTGAGCGGTGGACAGTCGACAACGTAACGGCGCGGAACACGCCTAGCCTGCGAAACTGACGTCTTTGTTATATTTTAAATATTGTTAAGAATTTCGCAAGCCTTTGAAAATGATTACAATATCTAATGCCGTAATTATATTTCATTGTTAAATCGAATAAAACGTTTTTTCTTGCGGAATTCACTGTTGACTTTGAATTTATGTGGGTATTTCGGCCGCAATCTCGCTGATTATTATCAAATTATTAATTGTTAATTGTTAACAGTTTATGCTAATGTATTTCAATATCAAAGAGTTCGTGAATGTTTCGCTGTTGCGGCGAGACCTCTTCCTCTACACACAGATTTCCTCGCAAAGTTTTTCTTTATTTTAGAGTAGGTAAACAAGATGAGTTATTGTGAGCGCAAAGTCTGAAAAACTTTAAAACGTTTGTCGGGGTTCGAACTTTGGGTAGAACGAGCGATTTTTTCACAGAATTATCTTGGTTCAGTTAATATTTCGCCTTGCAAAATTATCAGACGTTGTTTGTTTATATAAAAGTAATTATAAATCAGAGTGCCTAGTAACAGTCAGACTAAAACGATCGTCCTTACAGGATAAAATGGATTTTATACCAATTATACCTCTAAAAATGTTTATTAAAATAGTAAGGCTTAAAATATCGAAAATAAAGTATTAATTAAGGACTAAACAATTTAATATTTCATTATATTATGATTTTGTAAAGACGTTAATTGGAACGAGGTGTACATCATTAAAAAGAATCGAGAAAATATTTTAACTATTCTAATATTTTCGTGTTTACACTGGGAGGACGATATTTTTGGAATAGGTATTTGTCTAGTCCCTTAAAAGTTTCTATAGCCTTAACGGTTTTATAGATTTAACCATACAACATGACATTGCTTCTACTATTGAAATAATATAAAAGAAATACACATAAGATAGAAAACGTACCTATAGTCAAAATTGAGTCTAAAAATGGTAAAATTGGAGACGAATAACCGAATGGTCTTGAGATACAGACATTTCATAATATTGCTTATGGTGGTTTGCCGAATATCCAATGCATACATTTTACGGCAAATGTAAAAAAAAAAGTTTTGTACGACTTGGTGCCGCATTATATCGCGTGGCGTTACGTGTACAATCGTACGAGTAAAGTGTAAAAACTTCGCTTGAGTGGGTCATGACTTTAGGTCGGAATAGCCTACAAAACCTTCTACTATTAACCACGCTGCTCTAAGGATTGGCGTTATCCAGATATGCCAGAATTTCTCCCGACATACACAGATCGTTTCCGAACGATATTTTAACGGATGATGTATTTAAACTTAGCGGTGCCTGGGTTTGATCCCGATCACCGGATGAGATTGACGTATTTTAACCGCTAGGATATCGGGGCACTAATTTTTATAGTGTACAGATTAACTGTTATAAAACTTGATGTGAATTACACGTTCACCGTAACTTTGTTTAGTAACTTTAATGACATTGTAACGTAATTATATATCACTTATATTTAAAATAACTTAACGGGTACTACTCACGTTAATAAAAATCGGTAAGCCGACTATAGTTTCGTCTAACATA
>DVVJ01001783.1:0-10699 GCA_018234505.1 Junonia neildi neildi
ATTTAACGTCCATCCTTGATAACTTTTTATAGAAATAATGGGCAATAATTTCCCCTGCTCAAGCAAAAGACTAAGTTTATTTTTCTAATATTGCAGTTTTCCAACCAATTCATTAAATCTGCCGACTCAGATAGCTACTAATTGAAAAAATCCATAGTCTGCACACGCCTTTACGGACGATCACGACAAAAGATGCAATTAACGTTACAACAGCGGTTCCTGCGCTCGTTAACTTATCTGTGAGCGAACTCCTCGCTTTGACCGCTTCCTCTTGACGTAGAGTATTTAATGAACTAGGCTTTTTATTTAAAGAACATTTTGTTATGTAATAAAAGTTGAAACTAAATAGCACAATATGCAGTACTAGAGTATTTGCCAAGGAAATATATTCTGATTAATTAATAATTGAAATAGTGTGCATTTCAAAAGGTTTTATAAATTGTAAAGTAGGTTCAGTAGTTTTGTAATTTATACAAAAATTACTGTCTTTCTTTCTTACATTGCTATAATCGTATTCGTTAGCACCGACTCGTAGTCGTTAGTTATCGCATTCATTAAGTTATGTTATTAATGTGTAAACGAAGTTGAAAGAGGTCTCTAGTTAAATATTAACTTTTCATGAAAAAAAAAACATTTCATCAGGTTTTAATGCCTATGAAATCGGACGATTCTAGAAGATTGTGGAACAGCGTTGATATGTAGAAGTACTTTTATAGTGCCATGTCACTTCAGGAATATCCCTTATACTATAACTTTATATTAACAACATGATTTTGTTACGCACAAAAATTAGTTCTTAACTACCTACTTTGACAAAGAAAAGCCTAGTAAACAAATGTTCCCCAACTCATTAAGACTTCAAGAACAAAAACCGTTAACCGAAACCGATAACATAACAAAGTTAACGTTTCACGTTGGAATTCATCAAGGAATCTCGTACTTACAGAATGGCCTTATTGTCCTCTGCGCGAAGTTATTGTCATATCTTTACGGCGCATAAAATTTTACAGCAACACATTGAGCGCAGAGAAATATTCTCTGTGACGAAATCAAGGCTATATTTTAATTATTTTTCTTATGTTTAAGGATTTGTGTGTGTTATTTCAGTAGGTAAATAATATACACGTCTGTTGCGTAGGAGCTATATTTCCGACTGTCTGCATAATGGCGGATACAACCGCACCATCTTAATTATTATAAATATACCCACATAACAGTGTGTTAGTTAGATGTCGTGATAGATAAAAATATTCTGTGTTGATTATTGTTTTTTCGAGAATTTCGAGTAACCAATTGAGACAATTTCGCAGTAGAATTTATAACTTTTGACCTTGTATAAAATTCGAAGTAAAAGTGTTTTCGGCTTAAAATTCTACAAATAGATGTAGAACTATAAAAAATCTTCAAATAGGTAGGTACATAGATATAGAATTATTCAATGTATTATATTAAATTTTATTGAATTATATTTGCATCTACTATAGCATCGAAACCAGACATACATATATACCTATATGTATAGTTTCCAATAGATAATTTCATAACAACATTTCACATAGTGATACACAGTCGCCAGCGACGCGTTGACTCACCCGCACAATGCGCTGCGACTTACACCGCGCCAGTGAATAATGCACGTTGTATATTATTACTTATCAGTGAACTTTATACAGGGGTGTCATTGTGAAACATAATAGTAACATACTAATATCAGCACTGTTGAAACTGTTGTCGATATCATTCTAGAAGACTTCACACAAACGATCTGTTATGACAGCTTTATGAAACTTAGTCTTCAGGTATTTAGTTAACTATTATGTTAGGGTTCTGTACATTGAAAGGAAAATTGAATATATATGACATCACTTTTTGCCCACTATTCTGTAAATTAAAAAATAATGAAACTTCTAAGATTAAGTATTAAGCATTCAAAAGATATAGCCATGGCCATTGATGTTGTAAAATATGTTCGGATAAGGAATTCAAAATTATAGAACACTTACTATTAAGGTTATATCATATTTGTTTTATATTATCTAAATTTGTAGTTTATAAAAGAAGTGTGCCAAAATCATACAAGCGTCAAAACCACCCCTACTCTGTTACTAACATAAATATTTATTGAAGCAATAATATCCAACAAATTGTCCAGTATAAGCGGCTATATTTCAGAAATATGTAAAAATACAGCGATTAAGTTTTCCAGTCGCGAGCAATATCCGGCTCCAGTGGACCAGGAAGCTATTAATCTTTGCGAACTCGTACCTGCTGACATATGGACAAACATACTATTTATTGGTACGTTTAAAGATACTTTGGGGCGTTAAAATGTTTCTCCTATGTTTATATGTATGTATATTTGTGTGTAAGTATGTTTATTCAATTTTAGATCTTGTAGTTAAAGAGAATTAACTAATCAGTTAGGAATTATAAAGTATAGAGATAGTTACAAGTAAAAAAAAACTACTTTTATTTTTATTTTACAATCGCAAAATATAAATATAGTAAAAAATCAGAATTTTTAACTCAAATCACGCTTCAGGTTGTCATGATCTCTTAAGAAAATTCCACGTGCATAATTTTGAAAACGTGGTGGCTTAAAGTAGGCAGAATTTTGAGGCGACTTGATCTAAGGCATGAGAACTTCAACCGTGGCAATTTTTCTTAATAGACCTTCTAGGTAGATAGGTAGATAGAATCATGTTAATTTATAACGAATGTACCTATCATTTTGTTTGTAAATTATTTAAAATTAGTTTTAAAATTATTTATAAAATATATGGTTTATGGTTTTTCTCTTCATATGAACTTTGATTAATACTAAATGTCACACTCTTGCTTATAAACGGGTCATAGATAATTATTTTACAAATTAATAGTATATGGGTAGCTAAAATTATACTTTAGAATAGCTATAAAACTTTATAATATTCTCAGTTACAAATTAATTATAATGTTTTCTAATTAGAATTATATCTTTATCCAGTAACTAATATTTTTATCGAAAGTTTTCATAGGATTCTAATTCATTGTGCACTAGCTCTTAGCTTCGATGTCGTTTATCGCTGTTAGAAAACTCCGTTCTGTCGGTAACAGCTCATTTTTCCGAGATACAAAATATCCTAAGATTTAATCTGAACTTCTAACTTTACATCTACGAAATTTCATGACGATCGATTCAGTGGTGTGGGTTGAAAGCAGAACAAATGTAGGTGAGAATATTCCGAAAAAATAAGTATTCCATTAATAGTCTTGATATTTTTTACCTTACAAATTAATAAAATTTAATATTCCACACAACGTACTATTCCTACATATTTCCACGATCTCGATAGTTAGTTATTAGTATAAAATATCGTCGAATACATTAATGGTTGAATCGCGTTAATCCGTCGATCCCACTCGACATGCGATGTAATTGATTGATTACTCGACTCATGTGTGCTTAGTTTCTGATAATTTAGCTTGTATTCAAGTAGATTAATATGCTATTTAAATTAGGTATGCCTTATAATTTGAGAGATGAAGGTTCAAAATTGCACTTTCTAAAGGCTGCTTTTGTAACACTATTTCTGTGCTTTACGACTACTGGCTTGCCCTCTGAGTTGCAAAGGTCAGACGGCAATGGCCTTGTGTAAAAATGAGTAACCTGTTAAAAACGAGAGTAGGATAAAGCAGACTCTGGTACGTGACAAATACCAGGAAGCTGAAGATTTCTTCTACGATTGATATAAATGCAAATATCATTGAAAAATCAAAAATGTATCTAAAGTACATATACAGTATATATACAGATACATAAATTCGCCAATTTTAAAAGAATATATCACAAGTTGGCTTACTACGATACCTCTTAAATAGTAACTCCCATAGACTTGAACGGCAGGAATATTCTGCAATGTAAAAGCCTGATTTTGAAGAAGAACACAATCAGGTAAATTTCTTTGTATGCAAAATACACATAATCAAAGCCAGGCAACAAGTTAGTATTAAATAATAAACGTATATATTGATAGAGGCTGCGGTCACGTCAAGACCGATTCAATTAAGAGACCACCGCATGGAGATTTAATCAAACGCAACTTGTAGCTGGGTCTACAACTGAGTTAATATTATAAATGACTGTTTATTTGCTAGATTGCTGTTTGACGACAACTCTGATGTTGTTGTGGTGGGTCGATTCCTGATTGAGGCAGATTTTTTTTAAATATTTCCTAGGTCTGGGTGTTTGCCCTTTTGGGTTTTCTTACTGTGTCTCGAAAAGCACGAAAATTCTTCTTGTTATCGTAGTCATTGGAAATTTGTAATTGTGCATTTTATTACCTCTCCAAAAATAAAAATATGTGATTGCTGATGTTATCATTTAAAGGGGATATTGTTAAAGATCATACCTACATATTTTTACAAACATGATGTTTTAAATACAAAATCTACAACACGAACGAAACCACGAGTAAAAGACCACATAAAGTCCACTCAACAGTTAATTTAGTTTAAAGCGATAAGATTACCGTGGATTGTGAACAAAAGGATAATGTGATATTTCGTAAATTGAGAACGATGCCAAGCACTGGCTTTACGTTCTGCTTCCCGAAGTTAACGGTAACCGTAAACGGGAATTTAACAAGGAAATATTGAACTTTCCGATTAAATTTAACCAAGAAATTTTAAATAGTGCTTCATTAATATTATCTACGGGACTCTGCACGGATGAAGTGTTAATTTACTTTAGAGAGAATTAAAAGGGAATATATGTGGTTGATAGTTTTATTTTAAAATTTACACTTGACTGTTTTTAAACACTTTTAAGATATAAGTATTTTATTCTAACTGAAACACCTGATGTTACAAATGCAAATAAGAGTTTGTTGATCTTTTGTTACGCTGTCTCTACAATAACATAACAACAAAATTTCCACTATTATATTATTTTTGGCTTAATTGCATATCAAACTGAGAAGAGTTTTACCTAGCTTTTTATACTAAACAGAGTACTACACATTTTGAGAGTTTATTACAACATATATTACACTATATAATGCATGGGAAAGCGCCTTAATTAGATGCACTTTACAATGTGCTATATTAATTAAAACTTAATTACTGTAGTTGCGAGCAAAATTCTCACTTAATTTCGTTATAGGGACAGCTTCATTTTTATTTTTTCTATGTAACCCCATTGGAGCCTGCCTAAGAGCATTATTTTTTTAATTACCGTTGAAAAGTTTAATCGACAAAATATAAGATATATTTTTATTGAAAAAGGATGAGTTAATTCTGAGCACCAGCAACCAGTCTTCTCATACAACTGTAAATTTATTACGTTCTACAAAATATAACTGCAAAAACGCAAATAGCAATTTTCGAAATACATCTCATTTGACGATTCAAATGCTCTTATAAAAGCCTATTTGTACGAAGCACCTTTTTATTCGATTTGAAGCCGTTTGATGGGTCAATGCGGTCGTAACTTTACATCTTTACATACTGGCTTTCGCTCGCGACTCCACCCTTGTAGATGTCGATTATCAGTGTAGGTAAGAAAAACGCTAATCTCTCGGAAGTAGCTCAATTTTGCGGGATAACTTTACATCTGTAAAATTTCTTGATAATCGATTTTAGCTACAGCGTATAAGCGTAACAAACAAACTCGCATTAATAATAAACTAATTGCTACCCGCGACTCCGCCAGCGCTTGACAATTTCACGGGTTTTGTAGTTTTAACCACGCAACTCCAATCCTTGTCTATAATACAAGAAGCCTATGTCACTCCTTATAACAACAACCACCTGGCTGACACCCGAAAGTTACGACAAAATCGGTACAGCTGTACCGAAAACAGTTATTTAAAAGTCAATGTTTTAGTGTGCGTGTCATATTTACTTACTAAATATCCATATGCATTCATTAAAAAGATGTCATTTTGATATTACAAAAAGTCACTTAAGCTTTATTTAAATGTATGGATAAGGATAATTTCACCGATGTTCTAACCCTTATAAAATGTATTTTCGTAATTCTCCCGATAGTAAAACCGGTTTGGATTACATCGGTCATGTTAACGGCGTCACGTGACGTTTATTACGTCGTAGATTGCCTTTGAATTGAATGTTATTAAATGGTTTCGAAAATTTTCGGTTATTTTAATAAGAGGGAACTGATGTAGAGGATTAAAAGTAGAATAAAATACTTCGTTTTGGTGACCCTATTGTAACTTACAATATCCTGATAACGATCGTTACTAGTACATAGTGGGTAAATATTCTAGTCTGATTAGTTACAGGCTTGCCGTCTGGATTGCGGAGGTCAGACGACAATCGCTCTGTCTAAAGATCGGTAACCCGTCAAAACCTAGGTTAGAATCAGACTCTGGTGTAAGTCCGGCATAAATACTAGGAAGAAGAGACATTAAAATTATTATTTAATATTTGCTTCTATTCATATGTTGTTATAAGATGTTATATAGTTACGTATAGTTTTAATTGTAGTGATACTGTTAGGAATTTCAACAGTTTCAACAGTAACTGGTTCATTTAAACTTGGTCAGCGCGCAGTTGTTCTGCCGTTGATATCTGCGACTAATTCCAACTGTTTGTGTGTTTGTTACAGTTTAAGCGGTTTAACTTGTAAATTAAATGTTTACTTGTAAATCGATTTTGTTTTTAAACGAGATATCGCTTAAAAACAAAATCGTTGAAATTGTTAAAGAACAAATGATTCTTAGTTTCATTTTATTTTTTGTATACTTTTATTGCACATATCTCGATGATTTTTCTTTAGATGTATTATAGGTCATAGCATCGCACAAATCAATCTATAACTACTTAATCAACTATCTGTATTAAATTCTGTTGTGTCACCATTATGAAAGAAAATGCAGAAATATAGACGAAACAAAAAGGCAATGTGTAAAGAAATGGCGATAGCTTATATCATGGATTAGGACAAAGGCCTCATTTAAACTTGACAAAATTAAAAGTCGCAGGAAACAAATAGTATTATACATATAATATGTGATTAAATTGAAAGAACGAGTACATCCCAACAGTTTACATTGTTCTAGTATATAAAGTATCCTTTACAGATCGTCACAAACGGTTTACGATTAGTACAATGTGTACGAGCTTTATCACCGATGTTATATGAAATATTTCGGATACGGATAAAGTTATACCGGTTTCGGAAACGGTTACGGATATGTAATTATTTCGGGCTATTCGTTAGATTCGGGTAGTTTCGCTTACAGTTATAGATTTTTAAGAAAAATTATAGACAATAGAACTAAATTATTGGTTTGATTTTCAATTTTTTTTTTTAATTTTTCAAGATTACCTGAATAATAAAAATGAATAGCTAAATGTTACTAAAAGCATAACTAGCGTATTTTTTTAGAATATCCTTTTTAGTACGAGGATGGCTCTTACGAAGAGAAAAATTCAGTCCTGTAGTAATTCATATAATTTGTCAAAACATGTTTCATTTAGACTCCTATCTTATCCGAAATTATGCGATAAAATATGTTTTGTTTGTTTTGTTCTTTTTTGTTTCCTAACAGAATGTGAAAATGATATTACTAATACTCACTAAGTGAAACAAAATTAACAAAAGAAAATGGAATTTTTGTTGCGAAAGTGTTATCTATCTAGGTAATTTATTTTAAGAATAAACGATTACATAAATGCCATACTTTCTCATCTGTATTTTTGTATTGACTTGAAAATTTTGTATCAAATAAAATAAGTAATATATATTATTTATTTTTCTTATTTTTTTCAGTCTTATTCGTGTCCCTTTTGTATTTAGTCAGCAACGTTTTTTCATTCTATTTAAAATTAGAAATATCCAAATGATCTTGTTTAATTGCTCATAGAGGTGTGTGTAACTATCGCGTAGCTTGCAGTGCTACGAGCTACGCTGTGGCTACGGACCATTTCACATTGTTGGAAAGTTATTATTAAAGCTTCATATTTTAAGTGCAACAATATGAAACATCGAAACGTGAGACTTTGTGGCGGTGTAAAAATATTTTTTCCTATAAAAGAAAAAATTTAAACTGTGTTATTTTCAAACATAACACATATTAAAGTAAAACAAGTAGGTAGTATTAGATTTTTATTTTTACATTAATTTTAACGAATATAACAAAAAAAAAAAATAATAATAAATTCGAAGAAGAAGAGTAGGTTTGTACTTTACATTTCTAACAGACGTGTTAATAAATCTATATGTGCATATTGATTTTATGTTTTACTTGCGTTTGCTACGTATAGTACGTTCTTAAAATAATGCGTACTTGCTGAAAATGATGTTTTTTATTATATGGAGATTAATCTGATTAGATAATATTCCAAAAAAATATTTTCCATTTATAAAAAGTGCTATAGGCAATCATTATACATCACGCAAACACACATTCATCAAAGGTGCAGCGAACTCACAAAAGGCAGATAGTGTTATATAAAATCATGGCTATATATAAAGCATTTTATCCATCATTCTAGAATGTTTTTACTAATGTCTTCATGCCGTTCACAGTAGCGGAACACATACATCAACATCAGCCCTGCGCGGACGCGATACGTGCATATTTGTCATAGACTGCTACGCGAATAGCTAATGAAGTTCACTATGCTGTAAATTGTTGAGCAGTAAACTGAAGTGATAGTTTGAGATTGTTTGATAAATAGATAGAGTATATTTTTGTTTGACAAAAATATCGATTAAATAAGAGGGAGATAATCACCGCCATCATAAATACTTCATCAACGCATAACAAATCTGAATCTGAAAGAAATCTGATCGGTGGTAAAGGAAGGGTCGGAGAGAGGAGTTTTAGTTCTCTCGGTAAAATATTAGCTACTTAATACTAATCTTCTGTGACAGAGTCGTCTTACATTGTCAAGCCAGTCCAAGTATGAACATTAATGAGTAGACTATGAATAATGCATTTCTTGTTACATTGTTTGTTACAATATAATAGAAAGTCGGGTTTCGTGTGTCCGGAAGATTCGAATACAGTTAATGGATAACACAAATTTTATTTATATACACCATTGCATGTTGCTAGAATGATATTTTACATCATCTTCCTGACGAAGACAAAACAAAAGTTTCTTAAAATTAAAATAATTAATTTCAATGAAGTACGTTAATATTCATTTAATATTGAAAACCCCTTATTTAAAGTCGATAAAAAATAAGAAAATTTGCATGAATAATGAATATAATTCTCCTCGACATTATCTTCTAATACTTGCGAACTTCAACTGAATTTCAATTCAACTGTCCAACTCTTAGCTTAAGTTCTAATACCCAAAAATATTGAGATGAATGGAGAACGCCGCAGAGCACTATAACTCATTCTTAACGCCGATATGACGTTGATTTAGTTTGGAAACGTTAGTTTAAACTAAGTTGTGGGTATTTGCTTTGGATAAATTAGTTGAGGTTTATTTTGCTTATAAGCTGGCGGGATAAACCAGTACCTATTTGTAATTATATTACAATGATTTTATTCAAAGTACTATTATATTGCCGAATCAATTTTTTAAAATGTTTAATCACTATTGCCTAAAATCTGACCGGCTAAAGTACCGATACATTAAAAATATTTATATAATAGTTGGTATAATTTTTAAAGAATACTGCCTAATTCTCAATTAATTTTAGTAGGAAAGTAGGATAAAGTTACATAAAATACTTACATTGCCGTTGTAATAACAAATAATAATAACCTATTTTTCATTCTTTTTACAGTTTCACCCTTTTTCACTTATCTCTTTTCCTTTTTCTTTAACTTAGAAGTATTTCCACAGTTCATACCAAGTGTCATAACTTCTATATTGGTATGGAACCCTGCGTTTACCGACTCGCATTTGACCGTGTTTTGTTAAAACATTATAATGGCGTTGTCGGACAGCGATATTTCAGTGTTATTACATGTTTTGCGCGAACGAGCTAATCCTGTTTAAACATAATCATTTATCAAAAGGCTTTGTGCGCACATTTCAGCACTGTATTAATTGCCGGGTTTTTGTATTAATTATTTGGTACGAGACCTCTGGATTAGTGATATGTGTATTTAACAGGCTTAGGCTATTTAGGCTCGAGTATTTAAGTGACTGGAAGGGCTATGCTCTGTGGAGTAATTATGGAAAACTATCAACGGACTTCAAAACACAAAATACGCTGTGTTGTTACTACGATTTATAAACTAAACTACCTATTTCATTTCAGGTCATTCTAATTTAATACTGTAGCTATACTATTTTCTATCAATGTATCCATAGTAATATTTTAAATTCAGAAGATTTATATGTCTGTTTGCATAGTACCTACTCGTATGTTTACGCTCAACAAAAATTTCGTTGAAGTCTACTTTTGACGCAATTAAGAGCAAAGCCGCGCCAAAACATTGTCTCATATACATATATGTACATATAAAGTTTTAGTTTTACCTATTTCTTTTATCGACTGCAATAATATTGATCCTATCGACGCTTAAAAAACACGTCACTACTCAAAAGAAGCTAACGTTTATAAGATCACGACAAAAGATGCAATTAACGTTACACTAGTGGTTCCCCTTCCTCGTTAACTTATCTTTAAGAGAAGTCACTTTTTTTTTTTTTTGTTGACGCAGGGTAAATCTTCATAGATACCCGACTCCTGGGGGGATGTCGGGTTATGTGAGATTGC